>JAKSZP010006792.1:0-135992 GCA_022478985.1 Massospora cicadina
TACTTATTGATTGAATATTGAAAAGGTTTGTTTTTATTTCCGCGCCTATACTAATAAAAACCTAAAAACCAAGTTTTTTTATTTTTATTAGTGTATTATCTTTATTTTTAATAAAACATTTGTGGAATCCAGTTGCTTTTAGCACCGGCAAGTACACTACTTGCTGGATTCCCACACCATTTGAAGCTTTTCCTGGGTTTCTTCAAAAGTTGAAAAAGGGGCTAATCGATGGACACAAAGTTCTTGATATAGTGGTGGTAATACTTAGCCATTACTAAGAATATTTGAATGTCCCAACCATTTCTTGGTATTAAAATAACCCAATTCCCCTCAAATTTAGGTTTTTTGGGCTGAAATCCCTCAGCTCTCATCATAAACCTGTAATATTCTTTTGTTTAAAAAGTGACATTGTAAAAACCGCGGGGTTTCTACTAGTGCACAGGTTCACTTAACTATTTATTCTGGGAATAAACATGATTTTGCTAATTGTATGAAGACAATTAGCCTAGTCAAGTTCAATATATGGGTAGCTTCAGCCCTACTCTGGCAATATAAAAGGATTTAAGTGACTTCAGCCTCACTCTGGCGATGACACTTAGATGGGAAGACTTCTTCACAACTTCACTTTGAAGTAAACAATCACAATTGGAAACGATAAAGTATTCACATTACTAAGGTGTTTTTTATTTTTTAAAGAGAGGGAATATTTATAGGGTAAAATGTTGAAGAACATGTGTTATGGGTTCTCATGGTAACCACAAGGTTCTCAGCACGCCTAACTGAAAGAAAAGGGATGTCCATGAGGTTCTCAGCTTGCCTAGCCAAAAAGTCTTATTGATTCAATTTTGGGAAATATTCCAGCTGATATTCACAAGAAATAGCATAATTAAATCGCTATTTGGATTAGCCCACATGTCAGCTACCAAACCCAATGATTTCCCATGAGTAATTACCCATTTTGAGTCAATTTACTCATCTCTAAATTCTCAGCAACAATCCCTGACAAAATTGTAACTGTAATTATCATTGGATATGATCTTATGAGCTTATAATTAACCATTTAATTGGTGATTATCACCGATGAGACAGAATAATTGATCAACATCTCAAAGCTTAATCAATAAGCTAAATTAAATAAATGAACCAATTATCTTAAATTGATTGAAGCTTAGATTATTTGCAAGCTGGATAATGTGGTCATATAAATTCCCACACATCCCCCCGCTTGACCAGATTATCAGCTAAAAAATGTCTTCATCAAATAATTCCTTTTATGAATGGATCTTATCTAGTCTTAATAAAGTGGACGCCTCCCATTTTTAGGCGATGTCACAAACCGCTTGAAGAGGTATCCTTTCCACTCCAGCTAGATCCAGCCCCTGAGTCAACTTGATTTGGCGATCCCTCTTCAGCTCTTCCTGCCATGGTGACAATCTCTGAAGAGGGGACAGGGTTGGCTGTTTCTTCATTAAATTCTCATTCTTTCATCCCTCATTCTTTTGTCACCAAGCTCAATTTCAAGGCATTTCTGGATTCAGCTCTCATTGTGCTAAATCCAGTAATCGCTCTTGAGCATAATGAGGCAATTTCTCCCAACTTAGATCAATTTTTCCTAATTGAGTTGGATCTTCTCCCTGAGTTCCTTTTTGAATTGGCCAATTTTATAACCTGACTATCTTGTCTACCAAATTAACAATTGGTAATGATGAGCACGCAGATCTTCTGTATCATGAACTTTGGGGTAAATTGACTGAGGCACTTAATATCTCCTTCGCTCCTCGTTACTTCAATAATTTTCTTGATTGGGATTCTGCCTCCTTTGCACTCAGATTCGCAGGGCAAGTACTTTGTACGTGGGCTACTTCACTCCCCACCTCGCCAAATTTTCACCTTTTCTTTCCCTTCTGGTTCCAGGAGGCCCACAGCCGCTACCTCCAAGATGCTATTCACTTCCTGAACAATTACTTTACAACTGGGACTATCCAGTGATTTCTTCCATTAATGGCAAAAATTGGTGGTGTAGTTTGGCAGCCCCCTGCACATTTCCCTTGTTCATTTTTCTCTCATATGCCAAGTGTTCTTGACAAAGCCCATCGTCAAGCACTCTGGACACAGCTTCCGGCGCCTGTGCCATATTGAGATTACATGGACTTGTTTGCAGATTGCATATTCCTGCATTGCTGTTTTCATCCCCAATCTGGGGTTTCCTGACTTGATGAACTGGACGTCTCCATTACTTTTCCCATCATTGCATATTTTCAGAATCCTCCCCAAGTTCAAAGAACTTGGTTTCAACTAGTTCTTTCCCTTGCAAGTAATTGATCTCAGCTTGACTTCAGAGACCTCTTCAACAACATTGTCATTCAACCTCCCTCCCCAGAGGCATTGAAGAGGAGCTTGCAATTCACAACCTGAGGCCTAAAATAAAAATAATTTGAAATAAATTCTCTTCATTATTATTATTTTGTTGTTTTTTTATCCATTTTTTTCATTATTTTAAATATTTTCATATATATTATTTTTAATTCCATTTTTTAGAAATTTGCTGTGTACACTACTAATTACATGACCATTGGATATATTCTTGATTGTGTAGGCATCATTCACCATTTTTGCAATAACCTCAAATGGTCCCAACTATAATGCATCTATCTTATTTTAGCAACCAAACCCATGAGTATCGCAATAGGCTACTTGATCTCCAATGATAAATTCCCTAAGAGTAGATTGACTCTTATCATCAGTTTTTTTAGCCTGAACCCTTCTCTTGATCATTGTATCATAGGCTTGAGATTGTAGATCCACTATTATGTTTGTGAGTCGATATAGATATTTTTCTGCACTCATCCCCAGAGTTGGGTCCACTGCTGAATAGAGAATTGGCGGCAATGCTGCTCTACAACCATACAATAATTTGAACAGCATTTTTCCCATTGCAAATGGAAACTGATATTATACGCAAGTTACTGAACTTAGATAAGATGCCCAAGATGATGCTATACCCAAGATCAGCTTCCTTGGCATAGCGGCAAGTGTCCCATTGACTCGTTCCACAACTCCATTTGTTTCAGGCCAATAAGGTGCAGACACTACCACCATAATTCCCATAAGTTCATTCAGGCATGAAATTACAGAAGAGGTAAAATTAGTCCCACTATTGCTCAGCAACACTTGGGACACCCATGTCAGTATACCACCTGTTCCATAATGAGCTTGGCAGTACTTAAGGCATCTGCTCGACTCAAGGCTTGGGTTTTGACCCATCTCATAAGGTGGTCAATTGCTACTATTATGTAACATACACCGCCTGTACTTGCACTTAGTGGCTCCATAACGTTGATTGAAACCATGTGCCAAGCAAGCCCTGGCACTACTAATTGGCAATTTGTCACGTTCTTATGGGGCTTATGGATCTGACATTCCACGCAACAGGTGATATCATTGTTAACATCAAAATTCAACAACTCCCAATAGTAGTATTGCCAGAGATGTTTGAGTGTCTTCTTTAACCCACCATATATGACGACCTTGTATGTGGCCCAAATTATCTCAGTGCATTCCAATGGTTTTGGAAATAAAAGCCTCTTTTCATTCATTATTTTGAATAATTGTCCATTAATGAGCTTGGTATTTTCCATTGCCTTCTTTAACACTTTTTGAATTTTGATTGGCTCTTCCTGAAATTCCCCACAGATCATTCACTCAAATAGGTCATCAGCAAAAATTTTGCACAGCAAGAACGGTTGGCAACCTAGACAGACCATCAGCGTTCTGATTCTTTTCTCCCGCATGATGTTCTATCTCAAAGTTGTAGGCCTGTAACTTCAAAGCCCACCGCACCAATCTCCCTTCTGGTTCTTTAAGGTTATGAAGCTATTGGAGAGAGGTGTGGTCAGTCACGACCTTGAAGTGTGTTCCATGGATATAGACTTAAAGCTGCTTGCATGCATAGATAACTGCAAGACACTCTCACTCCATAACTGTATAGTTCCTCTCAGCCTTTGACAGTGTTTGGTTGACATATGCTACAGGGTGTTCATCACCCTTATCATCCACTTGGCTAAGGATGGCTCCTATTGCCATCAACAATGCATCCGATTGAATAATGAACAGCTTCTCAAAATTCAGGTATTTTAAAATCGGACCCGTCTTCAAGTATTTCCTTAATTCATCAAATGCAAGTTGAGCCTCATCACTCCAGACAAATCCCTTCTTTGGATCTTTCAATAGGTGGAAAAGCGGCTTGGCTATTTTTGCAAAATCTTTAATGAATCAGCGATAGTAGCTGACCATTCTGAGGAAAACTTGAATATTGCATACGCTCTTGGGGACTGACATCTGATTAATTGCTTCTATCTTTTGGACTTGGGGCTTAAGTCCCTCAGTGTTAATTACGAATCATAAGTATTCTAATTCCTCCTTAAAAAAATGGCATTTTCTTGGCTTGATTTTTAAGATTCGCTGAAGCCAGTCGCTTGAATACTTCCTCAAGATGTTGCAGATTATCAGTAAACGTTCAGCTGAATACATTAATGTTGTCCAGATAGACTAGGACACAGGAAAGCTTCAAATCTGACAAAATTGTGTCTTAGCCCATTGAAATGTCATGGGGCATTGCATAAGCCTTGAGGCATCCTCATCAACTGATACAACCCATGTGCTGTGATAATAGCACACTTCTCTTGGTCTTCTGGGGGCATATCTATCTGCCAATATCCAGAGATTAAGTCCATGGCGGAGAAAAACTTGGCTCCTCCTAACCGATCCAGCACATCATTGATCCTAGGCAGGGGGTACAAGTCCTTTTTCGTGATTTTGTTTAACTTTCAGTAATCTATTATGACTTAATTTGAACCGTCTTTCTTCTTAACTATTAATATAGGACTCGCCCATGGGCTGGACAATGGTATGAGCATCCCATGCTCCAAGAGTTTTTCAATTTCTTTGGCAACAACTGCCTCTGCCGCCCTAGACCATCGAATAGGCCTCAATCAAATTGGACCATCATCCCCAGTATTGACTCGGTGTAAAACATCCTTTGCACACCCAAGATCATAGTCATCCCACGCAAAAATAACTCAGTATTTCTCAAATAATGCAGAATTTCGTCTTTCTGGTCCTCCATTAATCCAGTTAACTGATCCTATTCAATTAGCATATGAATATTCCCATCAGTTTCTTTTGGAAGTCCCAATTCATCTAATTCACCAAATTCATGGAAGGAACAAATCTCTGATACCAGTTTTAGTTGGTGAATGCAACCACCTGGTATCATTTGACCTTTATTGGAGATTTTCCCAGATTGGCTAAAAGGACCCAAATCTCCTCATGACCAGGGATTAAAATTCCTGGGGCTACCCAAGGCTCAATCCTCAATTGTTGCCAAGGAGCTTCAATTTCTGAATATAACTGCTCTGGGATCTCCAAGGTCAGTCCAGTCTCCACGATTAGTTGCATTCCCAGCTGAATTATGACATCTTCTTTAGAACAGATCAGGATTCCACAATTTTTTTATATATTTAGGTAATTTCTGGTCTTTTATTCTGACTAATTTGTAACTGATAGGTAGTATTCCATCCTTATAGACTAAGTTGATGAAATTGTTCCATCTACTAAGGGGCGCTTTCCCCTCATGTTGATATACCAGCGGCAATGTCTGCCCCAGAATCGTCAAAGTGTCTTCCTCAAAGTCACATCTGACACATACTTCTGCATGAAGTCAGTGCCAATGAGTATATCATAATTCTGGCTTGCTAGAACAATTGCTGGCGCCAATATGACCAAGGATCCAAACCATAGCGTTAGAGCACTATAAGCCCCACAGGAAGTTGTAGAGTCAGGGCCTGCCATCCCGTACTGCTTCCAATGCTCCAAATCCAGTTTGGCCTTTAATTTATTTTACTAATTTGGTCAATACTATATTAATTGGAACTCCACTATTGATTATTGCTCTGATGGGGATTTTGTTCACCAAAATATCCGTATACATGCACTCAGAAAGATAAGATAAGCTATTGTTTACTACATGTATAGCAGATTTGTTGGCCAAATCCAGGGTATGAATTAACTGTGCTGATATATCAGGGAACGTTTCTCAAATTGTACCAATTGGAATCGATACATTAACTCCATCTAACTTAGTATTCATTAAGTCTGTCTCATCTTCAGCACTTTGGAACTTCTCCATTATATGTCGGGCATATGGCTGAGCTACCTCCTATACAATTTCAGGGGCAATCTCCTTCAATTTTAATCTCGTTATTACGTTTACATCTTGGTACACGATCTGATGAAGGGGATCTAATTCAGGATCATCCGCAAATAGGTCCAATTTGTCTAAACTATCTGATTTATCTGGGGGAACTTGATTACCTGTGGTTCTAGACTGTTTCGCATCTAGACTGCATGGTCTTTTCCCTGCCCATTGTAGGTTTCCTGTATATCCTTATGCTGGACCAAGTTAACCTGATCCTTTGGTTTGCATTGTCCACAGTTATTGGCAAAGTGCCCAGGCTGTCCACACTTATTGCAAGTTAAACGAGGCTTGAATGGTTTAGCTCCTTCATTCAGTTTATCTTGATTCCCACAATTGTTGAAATCTCTTGATTTTTCAGCGAATCATCCTGATCCCTTATTATTATTTGACTAATTATTTGGCTTATATGTACAATTTGGTGCATCTAATGTTGCTGATAAAACTCTTAGTTTTTCTACCATTTGAGCAATGGTGTATTTACTGGTCAAAGTGGAGTACATCATTCAGTGTAATTCTTGATGAGGGCACAACGCGTTTTGCATCACAATTCCATCAAAATTGGTCATCATATTGGCCCCATTGGGGATCTGAGCTTCCTCATAGAAATGATCAGTGAATGCGCCCACCATTTCATCCTTTTTAAATCAAATGCCCATGAGTTCTTGTTTCTGAGCTGCCATCTTATCTAGACTACCAAATTTGGTCAGAATCGCCTCCTTCGCCTCCTTGTAACTCCAGTTCTCCCCACAAAGGTAAGGCAAAACTAAGTTTTGGCACAAATTATCGAGACAATTCATGATGGTGATGGCTTTTTATCAGTCACTATAACCATATATAATCATTTCAAATAACTGGAAGAAGGCAGGCGCATTATCCCAATGGAAAATGGGCAACTTTGGAGTACTCTTGAAATCTTTAAAAAATGAATGGACCAGCACTTCTAATTGGGATTTGACCAGACATTAGAGTTGCTTTGGGTGTTACTTCAGGAAGTGCTGCAATGATTGGGGGCATTTCCCAAACAGATTGAATGGTTCTGTTGGCAATACTCTCTGCTTCAATGAATGCCGATTCCTCCTTGAATAAATTCGCCTCATGGTACTCATCCCATGAACAAGTACACTTAGAGTCTTCGAGATTATCCAATCATCTCAGGATTTTATCTTCCCAAGCCAAGTGTTTTTGGTCGTTTTCCCAAAGTTGATGATTCTTATCAATTTCTTCTTGTAAAGTCGCTTTCAGAGTTTAGACTTCTTTCTGCAACTTGCCCTCTCAGGTTTGGACATGGAATAAATGCTCATACAATTCTTGGTTCTCTTTTTCATACTTGGACATTTCATCATTTAATTCAATGACTTTGAGATTCAATGAAGCTAACTCAGATTGAGTTGCTGATTTTAATTGGTTCTTGTTAATAATTTCTATTTCCATGCAAAGCTTATCAATTTCAGCTCTCATCTCTTCATTGAGTTATTCAAATTTTCTTTCCATATTGTTGACAATATTCTTAAGTTCCTATTTTCCTTTAACTAAATTGAGCAAGACCATGTGAGTTTCAGTGTTGCCTGCAGCCATTGGCACAGCTGCCTCCTGAGCTCAAATCAAATCAGCGATGTTTGATTCAGCTAATTGGCAATGCTTATCCACATCATGTTTCCATTGGTAATTGAACCCAATTTGGTTGATGATCTCATTGACTATTCCCCAAAGTTCTGTATTCAGCTCGGCCACCAGATTCTTGATTTGGGTGTTTGATTGGTGGACACACTGTGATGTGGAATCCAAACCAGTGTGAATCTTCTGAAAAGTGACATCTAATTGTCGTATCAGCGCCTGCTGTTGTATGCTGTTATTTTGAGTATACTCAACAAGGTTGGCAATCACTGCCTGCTGCCATACTTGGATGGCTCTCATGTTTTGGGTAATCAGCTGTACATATTTGATAATATAATTTCTGATATTACCAATGCTCCACAAGTATCCTATTAACGATGAAGTATTCATATTAAGGAAGTTTTCAAAGTGTCATCTTTGCTCTTCCTGATTGGTAGTGTGGTGGAATAATCCACAGCTTTGGTCTAATGTATCAGTTGGCAAAATTTTGAAATCCTCTCATTAGGATATCGTTGATGCTGGGTATATTATCTCAAATTCACTCCAAAGGTGGTTCATAAATCGTTACAGCATTCTCATTTACTCCAATTGTTGATAGATGAATGTATTGAGGATCCACCAGCATTCCAGCCTCTAGCCGGATATTTCCCCGGTGGTCTGCTGATGACCCTATTTCTCCATTTCTTTGATGTTCCATATTAGTTAGATAATCTGGCACTATTATTTTCTTATAAACTTGACTCAGCCCCTTTAGTGAGCACCACGTGTAAAAACCGCAGGGTTTCTACTGGTACACAGGTTCGCTTAACTATTGATTCTGGGAATAAACACAATTTTGCTAATTGTATGAAGACAATTAGCCTAGTTGAGTTCAATATATGGGTAGCTTTGGTCTTACTCTGGCAATATAAAAGGATTTAAGTGACTTCAGCCTCACTCTGGCGATGACACTTAGATGAGAAGACTTCTTCACAACTTCACTTTTGAAGTAAACAATCTACAATTGGAAACAATAAAGTATTTACATTACTAAGGTGTTTTTTAATAGTAGAGAGAGGGAATATTTATAGGGTAAAATGATGAATAACATGTGTTATGGGTTCTCATGGTAATTATGAGGTTCTCAGCACGCCTAGCTGACATAAAAGGGATATTCACGAGGTTCTTGGCACACCTAGCTGAAAAGGGATATCTACAATGATCTTGGCATGCTTAGCTGACAGAAAAGGGATATTGGTTCAATTTTGGGAAATATTCCAGCTAATATTCACAAGGAATACCGTAATTAAATTGCTATTTGTATCAGCCCATATGTCAGATATCAAACCTGACAATTTCCCATGAGTAATTACCCATTTTGAGTCAATTTACTCATCTCCAAATTGTTGGCAATACTCCCTGATGAAATTGTAACTGTAATTATCATTGGATATGATCCTATGAGCTTATAATTAACCATTTAATTGGTGATTATCACCGATGAGACAGAATAATTGATTAACGTCTCAAAGCTTAATCAATAAGCTAAATTAAATAAATGAACCAATTATCTTAATTTAATTGAAGCTTAGATAATTCGCAAGCTGGATAATGTGGTCATATAAATTCCCACAGACATCATTGAGGCTTTATTTCAAGTTGGATGCTGATAGTCTTATACCCTCACTCTAATGTTTTAGGTGATCCTTATGATTGCAACTAAAGACGCTGATATATCTAAGTACACAATCTATTTTTTGCTTTGTTAACTAAATTGAAGCCAAATTAAGCTTTTAAAGAAATACAAAAAACGACCGCTCAATTGAGCCAAAACTTACTGATATCGATGCAATCAATGCCTGCTGCCCCAGCTTGGGGTGTGGTGCGCCAGCAACTAGCATATTTCAGCTTCCACCAAAGCGCGCCTGGGCTGGCTCTGCTAGCCCTCCCAACGCTACAAGGCGTTATTTCCCCCTCAGGACTTGGTTCACCACCTTACAAGCTCCAAGGCAGTGCTCCAAAGCCCTTTGGTGCTCCCATGGTGCAATTTGCGTTTCAGCCTCTAGGTCAAATATGGGAATCTTTTCCCATATGTGAGCGTGGCCATCATCAAGATGGCCACGGCAGTTCTCAAACCTTCTGGCTATATTGACTTCTGCCCCTTTAAGGGGTACTTCAACCTTGGCTTCTGCTCTGAAGCCAATGCAGCGGCAGCATATAAGCTGCAAATTGTTTTTAAAAAAACTATTCCACCATTTTCATGCAGCCCCTGGATAAGGTAACTTTAGTGGTCCAGTTTGCCAAGTTGCCTTCCATATCTCCCCCAAACGCCTCCTCCATGAGCTCATGGAGGGTTTGGCCATTTTCAGTGCAGACCCCATTTTGCAGTTCATGGTTCCCAATGGTGCAGATTAGTTGATAGGGCCTCGCACCTTTGCAACAATATGCCCATTTCATTGCAAATTTCCACCTTGCAATTTCCCCCTGCAACATGATCAAGTCTGCCCCTGATCACCAATTCTGGCGCGTGTCAAAAATAGATGTGCCATTTGCTCCTTGTGCTTCAAACTTGATCATTTGAAGCACAAGTGCCCATGGCTCCGCCTCTGCTGCTTCCACCACTCCTCCTTCTAAGATTGGGTCAGTGGCCGCTTCACCCCAATTCTTCAAATGGGGCTTGATCCTCCCGCCCCCAACCTCAGGGAAATCTGGTGCTGCTACCAAAGCAGCGCCCAATCAAAATAAAAATTTTGAAAATTATAATAATTTTTGATCAGATTACTGAATCCTGAGTCAATTGCTAAACCAGTTTCAGCTGAGCTGCTGTGGTTGGCTGTCACAACCAATAAGCTCCTGACACCTTGCAATTCCAGTTGCTGGCCTGGCATTGGCTGAGCTAAATTGATTTAAAGCTTTTGAATGGATTAATGAGGATGAATGGCTGTATCACATGAAGTTGGATTTGCTTTGGAGGAGTTTTTCTTTGACCCTTACAATTTGTGTCCCTGTCATTTTTGCCCTCGAAACAGTTTTCTGGTTTATAATAATATTAATAAAATGGCAGTTGAGGCTGCAGCTGCCCCTGCTAACTCTCTACTTCGCCAGATCTTCATGGGTAGATGGAGCCACTTGTTAAGGTATTCTAATCCCCAATTTTCCCCATGATTTTGAGGAAGATACGAAGTATTAAATTGAGGAGCTTGCTTTCAGTGCAAGCTGCACTTTCATCAATGCAGAAAAAACTTCTTTTTTTGGCTTAATTATCCCAAAACCTCTTAACGCATCAAGTCATTCACTTGTGTGCCTGCTCTCATCACTTTTGCTGAGCATCAACTTGCTCAATACGTTGAAGCAATGGACAATGCTGCCTACTTAATGAAGAAAACCCACAATTATACCTCCTTATGCCGCATGTCGCTGATGCTCCTACCCCAATGTTTTGTGTCATGGCCCGCCAGCTAAAGTGGGCTCTGGACAAAAGGTTCCTCAAAGCTTCCTCACCATCTGATATGGCTTCCTAGGCTTTTAGCTGAGGTACCATATTAGGAATTTTTTATGTATTATAATCCCTTTGCTAGGCCCATTTTCAAATATATATGTTGGCGGCTCCCCCTTTTGGGCTTGGCACCACTAGCGCTAAAAGGATACATCTAAGTACACAAAAACGCACAACAATTGTAAATTACCTAACGTGGTAGCTATTTCCCGTTAAAATGTGGCTTGCATGTTGCACAGGCATTGCAGCATTTTAGTTGGTTGATATATCCCTTAGGCGGTATCTTTACATTTCTATTGTTTCTCCTTAGGTAGGTCAATTTGCCATTATCCTGATAATAGATATGGCTAAAAAGAATTGAGCCCCTCCTAGGCGATCTAGAGCATTATCTATGTGCAGCAATTGATGTGAGTCCTTTTATGTTAGATAATCAGCCAAAGGTAATCTATAACTATTCATTTGGATATATCTAACTTATTTACAATTTACATTTGGCTTTTCTGAGGGACTTTATGATGAAAGTAATAACCCATGTAAATTAGTTTGCCAACTTTGTTGGCAACCATGGCCTCAATTACTTGTGACTGTTTTATAGGTCTCATTTTTAAAGAATTTGATTCCTAAATTTGACCTTATAACAATTCCTTTAACGCAACCTAGTTCATAGTCATCTTTGGTAGCATCACGTAATATTTGAAAACTGGCACTTATGAAGTCAGATTTTCAAGGCAGAGGTTATAAGATTAAAATAATAAGGCACTGTTTGAGGACAGCAACCTTAGTAAACACTTTTAAAAACAACGCTTGTCAGAAATAGGTATTTTTATTTTAAAACAGAAGTTTACAATGTAGTATCAGTTACTGAAAAAGGCTCAATTGCTTACTAGGATGTACTTCTTCAGCTAGTTTTCTTCTAGCAACGTAGGAAAAAGGTCCTCTCACCCTTAGATTTCAGCCCAGATAACCACTTCTACTAGCGTTCTTATTGGTGTCTTTTAGGCATACTAAGAAGCACTTAAAAGTGGTGACTAGTTAAGTAATAATCCAAATTAGATTAATTGAGCGAATCCCTAAGGCTCAGTGGAATTATATTGTAGTCGCAATCAGCCAATTACTTTTGAGGTTTTAGTAGATGCTATAATGAAAATAGGGATTCTCATATTATATATCTTAAGCTGGCGTGAGGGAAAAAATAGAGGATAATGGTATAGGTAGATTGGAGTGAATCAAAAAGATGAGGCCAGGAGCCAAAGCAATTACTTAATGATGGGGTAGACTTTGCACCGGCGGGGTTGTGGGATTAAATCCACTATATCCATATATCTACAACGCTGGGGCAAAAGCACTAAAAGTAGTTTAATAATACTTTTGAAGCTCCTTATAAAGTCAAGGGCCAAGCGCTCAAGAATCCTTATGCATCAGTTCTATTTCTTATAATTAGTTAAGTATAAATGTAGTTTATTATTATTGCATTTTTGATATCTGGTCAAACCACTTGCAACATTCCCCCTATCTGACCAAAAATCAGCTAACAAAGATTAGTGGGGGTCAGATAACCTATTTAGAAGTAGAGGCCAGAGGTCCAGAGTGTGGTTAGTGCCACTTCAGAAACTTGGAGTGCACTTAATTGATAAGATGGCCCCTAGTAGGATCCTTGAGTGTGTAGGCATCAGTAGATGTCTTCTCTATGATCACAAAAGGTCCTTTCCAAATATGCGCTAGTTTGCTGGTCCATCTGAACCCATGGTTTGACATAATATCAGCCTAATTTCCCTACAACAAAAGTAGGTAAGGTCCTGAGGTCCTCATTATCACATGATCTACCCTTGCCTATCAAGCCAGAGCGTTTGATTAAGATGAACTTTGTAACTGGATCAACTTTTGCACAAGCTTCTCAAGGTATCTTATTGGACTTACATTCTCTCCTGTGATACATAAATATAAAAAGTGGTGGCAACGCGGGCTTCTTTCCATGAAGCAAAACAGTGAGGGAGTGCCTGTAACCATGTGATATGTGATGTTGTATGCAAATATAGCATAAGGAAGGAAAAGATTCCAACCTGATGCTTTGCCCACAACTAACTTACACAAAATACCAACTAGTGTACCGTTCACTATTTTGACTGTGACGTTGGTCTCCAGGTGATAGAGCGTAGATAGTATTCCACATATGCTCATTAGATCATTAAGCTTAGAAATTATTTTGGATGTAAAATTGGTCTTATTATCCATCAGCAAAATTTGGGACATACATGCTGATAAATGGCATCCTTGAGAATAAACTTATCTGTGGTTCTGGCCCTAAGCCTCTGACTTCCTTGGCCTCCTCCCACTTGGTTAGGTGATCAATAGCCACGATAATATATTTAAACTGACCAGGGTATTGGTTACAGGCTCCACAACGTCCATAGAGACCGTGTGACAGGCATATTTGGGTTTAACCAGTTGATATAATATGGCTTTCTGATAGGGAGCTTCAACTTGACATTTGTGGAAACATCTGAGAGCCCCACTAATATCATATGACTTCAAATCACAAAAGTAACGGGATCATAATTTTCAATCATTTTTTACTTACCATGGCCCATCGCCTTATAATCAGTGATAATCAGGTCCATACATTTGGTAATTCTAGGGACAAATTAGGTTGTTCATCAATAACCTTATACAAATTCCATCTTCCAAAAAGTATTTTTTTGATCTTATCCAGCATTTTTAAATCTCTGAAGGCTCATTACTATATTGCTGATTAACCATTTTGGTGAATAATTAATTGCTTAATCAGCCAGTAAGGCTACAGTATGCAACCTACAGATTCCGTCCGCGTTTTAATGCTTTATGCTGTGTCAGTGTTAAATTTAAAAATCATATGCTTGTAATCTCAAGGCCCAGCGGGCCAACCATCCTTTTGGCTCCTTAAGGTTCTGCAACCATCACAAAGAAGCATGGTCAATTACCTTGGTAAAAATGCACACTTTGGATATAAATCTGATATTTTTTGCAAGTAAAAATAACGGCTAGACATTTTTTCTTGGCGATTGTATAATTCTGTTCATAGATATTCATTGTCCTACTGCAATAAGCGATGAGGTGTTCTCCCTCATTATCAAGCGGAGAAAACACCGCCCTATGGCGGTAAGGGATGCATCCATATAAAAATTATATGTTTATTGAAGTTCCAATACATTAGTATTGGCGCTTGGGTTAGTAAGAATCATAAATTGATCAAAAGTGAGCTGTCAGCCTTCCATCCAGTCAAATAGAACACCTATTTTAAGAAGGTTAAATAGGTGTTTGCCTGTTCATTATACTTTTTCACAAACTAGCAATAGTTGTCAATCATACCAAACATACCCAAATACTACGTTTGCTATTTAGGCGTGACATTTTATCTAAAGCCTCAATCTTAGCGTGCTGAGGCCATAAGCCTATTTTGACAATGAAAAACTCTAGATACTCAAGTTGTTTGTGAAAGAGTTTTGCAATTATGAGGTCTATTTTCAAATTGGCCTGGGCTAACTGGCAATAAAACTTTCTTTAGATGCTGCAAATGGTCCACAAATGTTTTGTAAAAACATTTATATCATCTAGATACACTAGCACACAGGAGTTTAACAAAGCTCCCAGTATGCTAGCCATGGCATGATGAAAGGTTGCAGGGGCATTACACAGCCCTTGCGGCATCCTAATGGGTTGGCATAGACCCTGTGAGGTGATCATAGAGCACTTCTAGTGCTCCTCCATGGCAGATCAATATTCCAATATCTGGAGATTAAATACATTGCGGAAAAGTATTGTATGCCGCAAAAGCAGTATAATGCATTGTCAATATGGGGTAACGGGTATGAATCTCTCTTAGTAATATTGTTGAGTTTTTGGTAATCTATTACCACTCAATTCAATCCATCCTTCTTCATAAATAACTAAAACTGGGGCATCCCAAGGACTCTTGGAGGTTATTAACATCCCCTGATGCACAAGTTGATTGATTCAGCGTTAACAAACTCATCCACCGCCTTAGAACACCGAATAAGACAAAGGCAAATTGGTGGATGATTACCAGTATCGATCTGGTGCAACACATCATGTGTACACCCCAAATCATAGTCATTTTTTTCACACGAATAATAGTGTACTTGTCAAACAAGGCCAACGCTTGATCCTTTTGATCCTCCATCAATCCTGAAAGGTGTTCTTGAGGAATCAACAAACATACAGCTTGACGCTTGTTAACCTCAAGTCCAAATTCTTCTAGATCTCCAAGCTTGTAGATATTTGAGACCTCTTCAAAAGGTAGAGTATGAACAAAAGCGACTACCTAATGTCAATTAACTTCCACAGGATAATGGTATAGGCTAGCTAATAGCACCTGAATTTCGCCATGATCTGGCAGAAGAACCCTGAAAGTCACAATCAGTTCTAACTTGGAGCCATTAATTGGGGCGACTATCTAACCATATAATCCCTGGAGAACAATTATAACAATTTCAGTTCCCATTATAACTTGATGACCCACAGGAATGGTTAGGGTACAATTAACGCAGATGGTAATGACCTTTGATTTTTATAATCTGCACCAGTAACTTTCAGGTATGGCCACATAGCCGGTGATAATTAATTGGTACTATACTGTCCTTGTACATGGTGTTAACAAACTCCTGCTTTAGGGCTGTCATGGCTTCATCCTTCCTGTTATAAAAAAGCGACAGAGTTTGGCCCAGTAGTTTTAATGTACTTTCAACAAAGTCAGCTTTGAGTCCATATATACTCAAAAAAGAGGTTCCAATTAAAAAATTATAATTCTGATTAGGGAGTATGATTGCCAGAGCGGAAATTACTAAGGAGTTAAAATGCAGTAGTAACGCTCAGTATGCTCCTTTAGAGGTTGTAGTATGAGGGCCAGAGGTTCCATAGTTTTTATTATGATCTATGTTTGGAGTAAGCCTCAATTATTTCACCGGTTGAGTGGGCACAATATTAATTGGTGCCCCATTGTCTACAATAGCTTTTACTTTGAGCTTATTTACAATAATGTCACTATAGGTGCACTCAGAAAAATAAATATAGTAGGATTTATTTCAAGGACATCCACTTAGTACTCTTGACCTAAAAAATTCTATAATTCTTCGCATAACAGAGGACTGGACTCCTTCAAGGCCTTGATAGGTATCACTACTTGGACCCCAGTCAACGTGATAGTCTCATTAGAAGGAGTTGTAAACTTGAGTGGCTCCAACTGATGGACATATAGCTCCAATTCTATTTCTTCCACTGTGTCAGCGGCATGGTTTCCTTGTGAGTGGGTGGTCACCGCTGCACTATTATTTGTTGAAACAAAAACCAATGAAGGCAGCTCGGCGTAATTTTCATGCATCTCATCAGATAGTGTTTCAGAAATTTCTTCTTTCTTGGGATTTTGTTAGAGGAGGCAGAAGTATACAATCACAATTCTACTCTGCCTTATCTTTTCCACTTTGTCGTCATTTACAGGGTGCACAACATGAGCCTGAAGTTTAGTACTTAACTTAGGGCAACGGTTGGCATATTGTTCCAGTTTTTGCAATAATTACAAATAATCTGGCTAGTGTCAGATTTTTTTGGCAGGGACCATACAGCAGAGGTAAATCTTTTTTTGTAAAATGGCTTGAGGCTGCGGTTTAAAGCTCATGATAACTCTTGTTAGGTGCCTCAAAAAGTGTCGGCGCATCACAGGAGATAATTCACCATATGGGTGATATCATTCTCATCATTCAACATGGGAATTCTCACCCAATAAATACCTGGGAAAGCTCACAGGCATGGCGTAGGGTGATCTGGGCATCAAAATCATTGATTATGCTTGCCCCTTCTAGTATCTGAGCTTCCCAATAGAACTTATCTGCAAAAATTTTCACAGTTTCATCTTTTTCAAAAATATGTTAAGGAATTTAGTCTTACATATAGTCTTCCGTTCTGCCCACCAAACTTTTAATGCAAAGGTCCTTAGCATTGTGGTAGGTAATGCCAACCTTCTGTAGATTAGGCATCACAAACTCCTGACTTTTTGTGTCTAGTGAGTTCATAACAGTTGCCAACTTAGCATTCTAAGATGCCCGGCCATGCTAATATCAAAGAGACTAATAAAATTGCGTACATTGGCCTTTCCAACAAACTTCAGTAAGCTGATAGGGTTACATGAACAGGATGGTCATGATGACAGGGATAAAGGCCCTGTTTTCTCCTAAATGACTTTCTCAAGTGGCAGAAGATGAGACATAAGTGTGGACCAGCCTTAAACTGCTAGAGCTGCCCGAGTAGGAACGCCTAGAGGTTTGGGAATAGGGATACCAGTGTGGTTGCACGCAGATTGAACTAGAGTTTTACAATTGGTTGAGCCAGATGACTTAGAGGGAGGAGTCACTGGCACCTCTGTCCAAGCTTACGCCCCAACTCCTAGAGCAGAGTTAAAGACCATAGTCACATCCTGCGTTCCCCACGCCTCATCACCTTTAATATTTGCTTCCAATGGAAAAGGTTAAGATTCTCCGTTTATCATGTTAGCAGCCTGTGCAGTCAATTTACTTTTGAAATAGTCCCACATGGTAGTGACATGTGGAATTCCACACTGTAACAAAATTTTAATATTGTCAATTTTTTGAGTAGTAGACAGAAATCCGTTTTCATGTTGATATTCTCACTCACTAGGGACCTAACCTTCTGTCCATGGATTTTTATTTCAAGTTCTAAGGCCTCCAAGTGTTGATACAAATCCATATTGGAGTGAAAAGCTCCAGTCCTATCTGCATTAAAGCTCTTGAGGCGGCATTCATAGTCTCAGTAATTTTGTAATTTTTTTACTTGACGGTCATGGCCAATTATAATATCTAAAAGTTGAACAACGTGTGCATATAGAGCCGCTTGTACTTGGTGAACATTATCAGAATAGGTTTGCAGGGCCGTGTAGGCAATCTCTTCAATTTCAATCATTTGTACTACTTCTGTGGGAAGAAAAACCTTCAACGGAGTTCATGGGATCTATAATTAATAAAATGGACTACAGGGAACTCTGGTGATCCCCCTGTAATGAGCACCTCAATATGAATTTTATCACTTAGGCATCAAATTTTTAGGGCACAGACTATATGATTAAAATAATAAGGCATGTTTGAGGACAGCAACCTTATTAAACACTTGTAAAAAGAATACATGTTCAGAAAAATGTATTTTTATTTATAAAAATCAGAAGAGCACATTGTATTATCAAGTACTGCAAAAGGATCAACTCCTTGCTAGGATGTACTTCTTCAGCTAAGTTTCTTCTAGCAATGTAGGAAAAAAGGTCCTCTCAACCTTAGAATTTATCCCAGATAACCCCTTCTACCAGAGTTCCTATTGGGGTATTTTAGGTTACTAAGAAGCACTTAAAAGTGTTAGACTATTGAGCTAAAAAACAAATTAAACTAATTGAGCGAATCCCCAAGGATCAGCGGAATTCCATTGTAGTAACGAGCAACTAACTGCATTTGAGGTCTTTTGAATGGCCATAATGAAAATATTATTCTATGTACCAAATATTTTATGCCAGCAAGAGGAACAAAATAGAGGATAAAGATATAGGTAAATTGGAGTGGATCTAAATGCTGAGGCCAGGAGCCAAAGCAATTACTAGGTTGAGAGGATAGACTTTGCACTGGCGGGTTATGGATTTATTCTGCTGTATCTATAAATCTATGGCGCCAAAACAAAAGCATGAAAAGTAATATAATACAACTTTGGCGACTCTATGAAGTTGAGGACCAAGTGCTTTCGGATTCCTTATGCCATTAGACCCCAATTCTAATGCTTAGTTTAAAATAGGGATAGTCAATCAATATTGCATTAGATGATGGTTGGTTAAATCACTTGCTACAGAATATTTCACAAATAATTAAAAGATCTTATCCTCCTGTTCATTTAAATTTAAGTAAGTCTAACTTGATCAAAAATGACAAAAGCTTCCACAGACTTTGGATCCTCTGGTAATCCCATTTTGATTAACTGGCCAAAGTCATGGAGAGAAAAAAAGTTACCTTAGTCAGAATCAAATGGGCATATGCTACTACTTTATTTTTTAGCTACCTGTAAAAGCCTATTCAATAAATTAGATACTAAAACTTGCATTTCACCATGGCCTGGACTAAAATCCTGGGTGTGACATATGGTTCAGTTCTAGCCTTCTGTCATGTTGAATGAACTTCAGCATAAAAATACTCAGAAATTTCACTAAAAGGCTAGCTTTGATGATTCACTTCCCCTTGGAATTAAAAATCATTGGTTTTTGTGCGCTCAAAGGAACTCCATGACACACCTCAATCTGATCAGGTGGGCTTTTAGTATGGTGAATAATCTGGAAATATTTTATTAGGATGATTTAATCTTTGAGTTTTTGTGTGCCCGTTAGGGCACCCAGTGCAGGCAACTTTGCGGGATGAAACCTGGGGTACTGCCCCCCACCACACTGGGGCTGCGCGAATCTAAGCACCACCAAAGTGGGTTTGACTGCAGATGGGGTGGCTCGCACCACCCCTAAACTGACATATTCTTCACTGTTTGGTATACCAGGTAGCAAAGGCTACCCAGCCAGTTCATAGATATGCCTCCCATCCCTTACTGCGAGGAATGAGACCAGACTGACCCCCAAGTTGGACTTACTTGAGGAAAGAGGATTGCCATAGCTTTCTACAGCTATTTCTAGCCGTCGCTTGACTATGGCCAGGGAGCTTGTTGCCTGGATTCCTTCTGAAAAGAAGCAATGCTGGTTTCTGGCAAGCCATAGATCATAAATCACCTCACCCCATATCGTGCACCAGACCCTGAACCCCTCCTTGTCTGCAAGCAGACTTGGTGGAGCATACGCAGTCAGGATCTCTGGCCATGCTAGATGACCAGAGGATAACTTACACCCTGGTTTGTATGCTTCATACCAAAGGAGAACACTGCTCCACACAGCATCCACTGCCGGACACTCTGTGAAGATGTGCTTTGCCATCTCCACCCCTCCGCATACCTTACAGGCTTACAGAAGATCATCCTCCCTATGCTTACTCCACTTCTGCAGAGTCGCCCCAGTGACCAGGATGTTGCTGCGGAGTTGGAAGAGAAAGTTCTGAACTGGTACAGACCAGCATCCCTTAACCCTCCTTCCCCACAGGTCCATCAGGCCAGGTCGCATTTTGCATGTGATCTGGGACAAGTATGTCAAGCAAAGCTTTCTGTCTTGTAGCTTCTGGAACCTGGCAGTTTTGAAATCTGAGAGGCAGACACTGCTACCTCCCCCCACCTTGAGCCAGTCCCGAAGGATGAAGAGGCTATCCCATATGGAGTATCTCCAGCCTTCTCTTTCTCGTGGGAACACCTGCTGATCCTGCCCTCCACGACCTTCTGAATGGGCTTCCCCAGCCTCTAATGCAGCCAGAGAAGGAATTGCTTCCCTCCAACAAGAAGGCAGTTTGGTTGCTTCCACAACATCCCATGCCTTCCTTACCAGCACCTTGGAGGCACTGGCAACATTATTGGCTGCTTCCACCCTAAGCACTCTCCAGCCATCGCCATCAAGGAGGTCTCCCCAGTGGACCGCCCCAATAAAGTACTTGAAGGCCTTGCGCAGACGAGGTTCCATCTCCAGTCCCCAAGCTCCTCCCCAAAGGGGAATTGCCTGGATCCTTTCAATGGTCCACTCTCCACCCTCTAATCTACCCTTGCCGCCGACCCAAGCTCTAAAGTAATCCTTCCAGTAGCCTGATAGGTTCACTAAGCGGAATGGCCCCTTGATTGATGCCCCAGCTAACACCAAGATCCTTGTTCAAACTGTCCTTGCAAGCCTTAGAAAGGTAGTCCTCCAGTATTGGAGACCAACAGATGGATTTTCCCTCCCAAGCGACCCGTGTAATCCATTTCAGCTGCAGTGCTTTGATTATACTCCCAAAGTTAATCAGACCAATGCCCCCTTCTTCACCTCCTGACACAAGTTTGAGTAACTGGTCTTTGACGCTCGCCCTTGCCAAATGAACTGGATGATTGAAATCTGTATTTTTCTGATGGAAGATGTTGGCAGTGGAACAAATCCAGCAATGTACCATAGTCTGGAAAGAATGAAAGTGTTCATGACAATGGCCCTGCCCCAGTAAGATAAGTTGAGCCATTGCCACTTCCAAGCCGCTTTTTTAAGGTCTGCTTCAAGTTTGAGCCATTTATTGTGCGGCGACACTTTCCCAGGGATGGGACACCCGAGGTACAGAAACTCCTCCCCTGTTGCCATCCAGGGGATAGAGCTCTTTGGTGCCACACCCAACATTGTCATTCTGCCAATGGGCCAAGCCCTGGATTTCGACAGATTGATCTTAGCGTTGCTTGCATTTTGGTACATCTTCATAATGTTCATCACCACCTTCGCCTCCTCCTCCGACAAAACATAAATCCATATATCATCTGCAAACATTGAGAGTACTCCTCACCATTGATGGCAAGTTTCCTCCGGTCTGACTTTCTGAGAGCCACTGAAAAGGTCTATATTGCAAAAACAAACAACAAGGGAGATAGAGGGTCTCCCTGACGCACGCCCTTACACACCCTAAAGAGGTGGGAGAGGACCCCATTGATATTGACAATCGATGAGGCCTTCTCATAAATCGCTTTAAGCAGTCTCAGCAGATGCCCCTTGATTCTAACTCTACTTAACACTTCCCAAAGAAACTCATGATTCACCTGAGCATACACCTTCTCTTGATCAAGAAACAGTAGCCACCCCCTCTGGTCATCTTTTTTACTTGCCCACTCTTCTATCAGGTGAAGCAGCATCAAGTTGTCAGTAATTGAGCGTCCCGGGATAAACCCATTCTGCTCTATCCCAACAACATCTGCCACAACCCCTTTTAGTCGATT
Source organism: Massospora cicadina (assembly GCA_022478985.1). Classification (NCBI taxonomy): domain Eukaryota; kingdom Fungi; phylum Entomophthoromycota; class Entomophthoromycetes; order Entomophthorales; family Entomophthoraceae; genus Massospora; species Massospora cicadina. Next base: position 22,245 of record JAKSZP010006792.1, read on the forward strand.
GGTTAGGATCTTCATTAAGATCTTATAGTCAACATTAAGAAGGGTCAAGGGCCAATAGTTCCCCATGAGGGAGGGATCGCCCTTCTTATACAAAACCACCACTACACCCTTTGAAAACGCCGGCTCAATTGTACCAGAGGCTAGGAGTTGGTTGTACAGCTCAGAAAGCATCTCAGACAATTCTTCCTGAAATAATTTGAAGAGCTCCAAGATCAACCCATCCTCCCCGGGAGCCTTGCCATTCTTGCCTTTGCAGATGGCATCTGACACCTCCAATTTGCGGATATTGCTACATTGGTGCAGCTGAGTCTCCTTTGGCAGTATTCCCAGTCCGCTTGAGAGTACTTTGGATGCTTCCAGGTTATTCTCAGAGGGGCCATAAAGGTCTTCATAGTAGGATTTGGCCATCTCAGCCATGCAAGCTTCATCCTTCACCTCAACTCCCCCATCACAAAGTGAAAAGATCCTTGCTGAAGGTCTGAAAGCCCCTACTGCCTTGCAGAGTAGGGCCACATTGCTGTTAGAATCCTCATCCCATCTAGACTTCCTTTGTTTGAGGCGGTCCACCATGATGGCTCCCATTGATTTCGCATACAATTCAGCTTTGGCCATGTAGGCAGATGCCCCATGGCCATAGCCTGCTTGCAGTACTTTCAAAGTTCCTCTTCAAGGTTTTATACCTAGAACGCATGGCCCCAGCTGCCTCCCAAAGATTTCAAAAGCCATCTTGAGATCAGCCTTCATCCACATCCATTTTACTAGTGCATCTGGCTTCCCCACAATCTGGATTCTCCACCACCTCACCTTATTTCTCATGATCTCCTGAAGTGGAGTCCACTTCAGGAGTTCAGGATTCAGTCTCAAGATCCCTTTCCCTGAAGAAGCAACCTGAGAGTCACTGATCTGTAGTTCCGGGGGCCTGTGGTCTGAAGCACCTGGATCATAATTCCAAAGGATCAACTTGCAGCGACTCAGGAGAGGCTGGGGCACTGACACAAGGTCAATGCGGTAGAAATGATTCCCCTGGATGTGAGTCCACCCAGTCTCTCCCTCCTCACCACAGCCAGCTTTCCACACATCCAGTAGGCCAAGGTCAATCATTAAACTGGCCAACTTGTGGGCTCCAGGATCATAACTCCAGTTGCCTGAGGCCCCAACCCTGTCATCCCTAAAGCAGACACAGTTCATGTCTCCCCCTAGTACTACCAACCCCACAATGCCTTCCTCCTGAATCCTTCAGCCGACCTTCTGAAAGAAGGCCTTCCATTCAGATCCAGAATCGGGCGCGTATATGCTGATAAACCAAATTGATTCTTCTCCAAACAGTGACATTACTGCCACTGCTCTTCCAGGAACCAATACCCTTTTATCCAACACCTTAACCTTGTCCGCCCACCAGACCAAGATACCCCCTTGACTTCTCCCCCTCCCTCTTTCCCTCCCCTAAGTATGAGTATAAGTTTGGTTGATCCACCAATTGAGAGTAAAATGATTGTTTCTGAGGGAACTGGTTCCCAGTCCTCTTCCACCCCAGGTTTGGACTAAGTCTCAGTGAGGAAGCCAATATCTATCACATGTTGTTGCAATCGGAGTTTTACCCGCTGCTGCTGCTTGAGTCTATTCAGACCCCGCGCGTTAGCAAATTCAACCCTGATCGCCATAGGTTTGAAACCTAAGAGGCCTCAGTGTCAGGATCTGGGGGGTCCTCATCCTCTTCCACCTCAGCTGGTTTAGCGGGACCACGTTTCTTCCTCCCCTTTTCAGTACTAGACTGAGCTGGGGGTGGAGGCTGCTTGGTCACAGCATCCTCCGGAATCTTGCCATTCCCAGGGTCCTCAATAGACCCCTCTGCTTTGGTTGGAGGCATTGGGTTAGAATGCATTGGCGCTGTATTGCTAGCAGGCAACACCTCCCTCACCTCCGCCTCTTCCACTACGGGCCTCGCGCGCTCTGTCATGCCCACATCCCTTATGGTCGCCCACCTCTTACACGATCAGGTGATGGGGAGAACCCCATCCGTTTGGGAGGCGACCGCCTCCTTAATGTCCTTTGTGGACTGTGACAGAACGCCGCTCAGCTCGATTTGGAGTCTCATTGCTTCCCTCACCTTCCAGGAGCGTTTTGACTCCTTGTTGACCTTCCTAGCGCCTTTCAGCACTCCAGTCACCGCCTCCAAAGTGATGCCAGCCGCAGCCTCCTCCCTTGCTTTGGCTGACATCTCAGTCAGCTTCTCCAACGCCTTCTGGAGAGCCAACTTATCCTTCTCAGAGGGCGCCATCACTGGCACCCCCGCACTTGGCCCACTAGGCTTGGCCACTGCCGCAGGAGGTTGAACCTGAGGACATTTGGCTCTGACATGCCCCTTCACACCACACAAGAACCACCTGTCCGGCGGTACCACAGGGACACTCCAGGTCCCCACAGTGACTGAACGAGGCAACTCCCCATATAATTTCGAAAGTTCAACCTTCAAAACCCAGTCCCAGATCCTACGGTGAACGTTTTCAAGCTACCGTCCTTCTGCTTCAAGTTCTTTACCAACTTGTTCTCATTAAAAGAGATCACTCTGCCAAAGCCTTTCAGCTGAGACATCATGGCCCCTCTATTGATCACAGGTGGTACATCCCTCATAATGAACCTACTGATCTTGGTGCCAATGTCAAGACATACGGCCTCCTTATTATTTGTGCTCAAACTGGCAGCCAAAACCTGTTCCTTTTGAAGCTTAGACTGGAAGGTCATAAGTTTCAACCCAGGAGCCAAATGTGAAATATGGAGTGGGGAGAACCCACACACCTCTATCACCCTGACCATGAGCATCTCCTTGGACCATCCAGTCTTCAATTCCATGTCGTGAACCCTCTTGAGGCTCTCCACCACGCTCGCCATCAGATCCTTGGATGGGCTGGAGTTCCCCACTTCGAAAAGCTTGGTTCCAACACCAAATCCATTAGCAGCTGCCGCAGCAAAGGAGACTGAAGCCCCCTCTGCAGCAGAAGCCACCCCCGCTGTTGATTTGTTAATGGAGTTGGTCTCTCCAGTTTGGTTTTGTGACGAAGTTTGCTCTCCAGGCCCTTTTTGTGTGGGAACTATTGCAGCCCTTTTGGGTCAGTCCATCATTTTGGTACATGAGTGCTCTCGCCTTTCGCTGCACCAGTGTAAGCCCACGTAAGCTACTGGCCACTATCCAGGTTTCAGGACAACCTATAGCCGCGGTGATTATTGTAGACAGGTGAGCTGAAGCTCAGCCAATCAGGATCTCCCCACCCTTGTTGCTGAGACCTGCTTTTGCAGCGCCCCACCTCATAGGAAAGTAGTGTGACAGACAATATGCCCGACTCTTGCCTCCCCCTTCCTGCCCATATTCCCCCCAAAGGAGAGTGGAAGCACCCACAAGAACAGGTTGGTTCACAGTCATTATCTTCCATCCCACTCCCCATCCAGGCCACTAACAGACCTTTCCAGGGCGCCTCTCTGGGTTCTGGTGTTAGCTACTCACTCATGTTTCCTCAAGCTTTCCTCAGTTGTGCCACGTGGAGGCCCCAGCTTACCCTACCTAGCTCCCAGGATGATTTCATCTTCATGTACTTAATTGATGCAATTAATTCTTTGCCTTTGGGATGGGTCACCTTTTCAGTTAAAAACATCATCAACGTTTACAAAAAAATCTTAAGAGTGTTTTCATATAGATTACATAAGATTACATACTGTCACATGAAGTCAGTGCAATCAATATCTCATAAAATTTGGTTTAATAAAATGATGACTGGTTTTGTGCCAATAAGGGATCCAAAATATAAAGACAAAGCACTGTAATCTTCCTTAGAAAAGTTAAAGTTTATAGGAAAACTCTCTCATAAAACTTATAATGATCTGGATCTGGTGCAAGCCTTAATTTTTCACCAACTTTGTGTAGAAAATGTTAATTGAAGCCCCACTATTGATAATTGCTAAAACCTTTACTTTATTTACTAAAATGTCTGCATATGTCTAATTAGGTAAAATTGAATTAATGTTTACTTGTGAAATAGAAGCCTTGTTGGCTGAATTAAGTGCTTGCAAAAGTTGTTTATTTACATTAATTAAATGTCTCCTTAGTAGTCATTGCAATTGATCCATTAATGGGGTCTAATGTAAAAATGTCCTGATAGATGTTCGTCTGATTATCCTGGAGCTGCTTCACATTGTGCCGCGTCACTTTTTAATTACAAGCTCAACTCCCTTGATTGGAACTGGTGGAACTTAAAAACAGGAGTAATAAACTGGTTCTTGTCTATTCCACCCGGTCTTTTCCCTGATAGATTAAATGATTCATCTTGACATTAGGTATAACCAGGTTGGCGTTTCCCTTTGATTTCCTGATATGCAGAACTTTGTAATGTGGCTGTCCTTTCCGCATTGATGACAGGTGAGACTAACTTTTGATTTCAGCAATTCTCCCTGTGTAATTTACAGATTTAAAGCTTGGATTGGATGTATCAAAAGTTGTTCTAAAGATTTTTAAAAATTAACCATCTGTGGAGTTGTATTGTTAGAATATAAGTTGACAATCATGGCCCAATTTATACTATATATAGGGACAGAGTTCCAACTTTAATGCAATTTTAGCATATAAATCATTCAATGCTCACGCCCAAGTGAGAATTTGAATCACCTGATAGAACCTATCAACAAAGGCGTCTATGTTTCATTATTATTGAACTGAATATACATAAACTCCTTCTTTAAATTTGCAAGGCGCTATGAACTGCCAAATTTTCTTATAATGGGATTTTTACGCCACTATAGGTCACTCAGTATTTGCTACTCTGGTTAGAATAAGATTCTTTTTTTCAGTGTCTAGACAATTAATCACAGCAATTGCCTTATGACGATCACTGAAACCCACCATAGTCATTTTAAAAAGTTTAAAAAATGTGGGAACATTATTTTTTAATTTAAAAAATCAGAGTTTTCTGATATTTTAAATTTTACTAAAGTATTTTCAATAAATACCATTTTTTTGGAATGGTAGTCAATATCTTGAGGCTTGTTGGAGTGCCATATTTTCTGATGAGTAGCTTATACTTTTTTAATCTGGACTATCATGCTAAAATTTCCTATTTTCAGTTTTTTATATCTAGCTCCCTGTTTTCAATTATCAGTTTTAAAGCACATTTCTTCCAAAAATCTTTATTAGTTGATAGATTTCATTGACATTATTCTCTGAAAGTTCTACAATACTATGATCATTTCTTGCATATCAAAATTTTCTTAAACACCAACATCTTAAAGTGAGAAATGTTCCCCATCCTAATTGACCCTCCATCTATTAAAAATGGACTACTTATTGCATGATAAATTAGCTCAGATGCCCCTTGTAGTTACCACAACTTGTTGTAAAGCGGCGATTTTACAGGTCTGAGGGGGTTTCCTTTAAATAGTAATACTTATATGTTTGATAACATAAAGTGAGATCTAGGTCACTAATTATTCAGGCAAAATTTACAACCTTTTTGATTTAAAAAACACTTAGGCAACTGAAGCCTACATAAAAATAAAATAATAATTAGAAAAACTAGTAATCAAAACCAGGGTGCTTATTATAGGATATTAGTGTAATATCTAGGTTACAAATGGCAATCAAATGACCTCCTATCTATTATTATTGGTATTGGATGCTGAAAATATAATAAATCAGTCTAGACACTATATAATAGCATCTTTATAATAATGGCTAGAACTTGCCATAAAAAGTTTGTAAAGTTGTAGATATTGTGACCAAATAATTTAATAACTTAAATATTATTTATTGACTAAGCCTTATATTTTCATCAATTATATTTATCAAAATAACTATAAATGATCAATTAGTTAACATTAAAGATAGTTAGAACTTCCTATAAGGAAGTCTAAAAGAATTGAACTAGGTAAATAAACTGGTAATTGCTCCCAACTAATTAAAACACTTGTTTTGGAACATGTTGGAAAATCATAATATGGTAAAATCCCAACACTTGCTGAGCTAGAGTATAAGATATATTAAACAGTGTGTGTTATGCACTGGGTAGAGGACAGCAGTGGCAAACTGGTCAATTAAGACTCATTATGAAAAGATTGCTTCAATCAATCTCATTCTGTCAGGGCCATTATTATTATTATTATAATAACTTGTAAAAAGAATTTCGATTGTAAATGAGGAATCCTAAGCAACTACAATATCAGGAGCAGACTACTAAGCGGCGCTCACCAAGGGAAGTTGATTTAAGGGACTGGGAGATGGTGTTTGAGGTTTAAGCAATATTGGAAAACTTAGAAGAAGGATTTTTGTTTCTGTGTATACCTATTCTCTTGGAAACTTAGACAGCTAACGTTTCCTCCACTAATATCTGTTCAACTTGGCTTATTAAGTAAGACCCATCATGGGTCTCAACTTTAACATTTCAGAATAAAATGAAATTTAACTAATATACTTAAACTAAGAATTTCATTTTGAAAAGGGTTTTATATTTGACAAAGGGATAAAAAATAACTCTACATCCTACCATTGAAAGAATTCTGGTTTTTATGGTTGGATTTTAGGGAGAGGTAAGCTAAGGCCAAATATGGTAGTATAGAATTAGCTATAATCTTTATTGCTGTCATTGTAGGTTTTAACTATGAACTCTTATCTGATAATAGACAGAATCACTGTGCTAATTGACCTTCCAAAATAAAAATATTAGCTGAGATTCCTGAACTATTATTAAACTGTTTTGGTAAATTTTAAATGTCCAAAATCATGCTGAGAACCTTGAAATCTAATGATGGGATCAATCCCCGTTTCCAATCTTTATTATATGACTTTTTGCTCGTCTACAATTTGTTTAATATATTAATTTCACTTAGGTGCCCTAGGTGTCTAATTTTTTTACAATTAAAGTGGCTTCTAGATGAGCCACCTGTTTGGGGGCAATTATGTCTATTATGCTTAATTTATATAAAAATCTTAAATCTAACCAGAAGTCTAATCTTCATTACATAATTCTCTGAATATTTATAAGCTATGATATTTGGGCTTGATAGTAAGTTAGGGGTTGAATATGGTAAATGGGACGTACACCAGCTACCCATCTCTCATCTAGTGTCATGGTTAAATTACATAATAGTTGTGACAGATTTTAACAATAAGGCTTTGCAGAAAGAGGCCAAGAGGAACAAGCTGATGAACCTGCCTAACCTGAAGCACACCCTGGAACAACGTTGGGTAAGGGCAAAATATGCCCAAGTTGGGTCTAGGGGGTGCGCGTAATGGAATGGGGGCGTTACATCCTCAGCCTTGCGGTGCACCAGTTATTTATTAAATAGAGATGGTATGTTACATTTTCTTGAAAAATGGGGCTTCAAATCCCGTTCAGTTAACCATATTGCCTGATCTGGAAGTTCTAATCACAACCAATCACCTAGATGTAAGTGTACTCAAGCTCTAGTACCACAAGGATGGTAGTTTACGCTTAAGGGCTGGATTAGGTGCATTGCATCGCCTGATGAAAAAGTGATACCCCCTATTTGTTTGATTAGTGTTTCACGACCAACCTTCTTTGTTGGTTGACTGGCTGATAATAAAACCCCATTCATTTTCTTAAATATGTGCATATGTTAAGTCCTATTTGCCAACCTCCAGGAGGTCTCAGAAAACGAAGTTTGTGCAACTCTCACTCTAGGCCCTTGGGCAACCTACTCCTTTGTGGTGCAATGTTCACTATAATGCAAGTGGTTTGTTCTCAGGTTGTGGGGTGAGTCCTTTCCCACCAACTCTTTGGGAACATGAGCGTTATAGACACGCTCTTGACATCTAGGATGAGCCCTAGATCAGTAATCTGGTTAAGAGGTAGGGCCCTTGGGTTTAAACCCTTTTTTGTTCTTAAGGTATGCATAGCCCAATCCAGCTTTATAACAGGATCCATGGACCTTACAATTATATCAGCAGTGCTAGAACCTGATATTGTTGATCAGGAAAAAGTCAGGTAAGGGTTTTGAATCCGTGGATTTAGGGGGAAATCCTGCAGTTGGGGCGGAGCACGTTGGTGTGGGCCTCTGAAAGTGATAATTAAGACGATTTAAATTAAGTTCCTACATAGAAAAATGGTATGGTTTAAATGGGTGATAAGTAACATAGGTATTTTTCTCTGGGAAGTTTTAGTTAACAGCAAATTTTAATGGCCACATAGGTAATAATTCTCTACATGCAACTGGTACTGCTCTTAATTGATTAACCCTGCAGCGGTGGAAAAATTTTCCTGTGGGACCCATTCTCAATGGCCTGTGCATTTTGCAAACCTCAATATGGTTTGGACTGAATTTTAAAAAAATTCATTTTACTTTCAACTAATTACATTTTATGACTGATCACTTGGTTTGGATGTATGTTTATGGGATCTCTTGTGATTCTATGTTAGTGTAATCCTGGGAGAGCGTCACCTCAGCCTAAACCGGGCTGTGTTCCATTACCTACAAAAAGGGTCTGAAAAGAGCAGCAGTACCTCTCGCCTCACAGGGCGATCTCGCCCATGTGGTAGATGAGTGATGGGAACCCGCTCTCCCCCTGAAAATTCCACCACCTGCCACTGCAATTGCCTCCACCAAAATAGTATAGCAAATTGAGGAAATATGCACCAAAATAATTGTAAGCTGCCACTCCCAGGGGTCTAAAGGTTATTATGAAGTTATTGGCAACAAGCCCTCAAAATCAAGGCCTGAAAGCTCTAAACCCTTAGTAATGAAGCCTGACAGGCTTGCAAATTCAATAAACGAAGAATCATGTGTCAAATTCTTGTCAAAACTCGCCAATGTCATCAGGCCATTGGGAAACATTGTCATCGGTTCAAACCCTGCCATAAAAACATTGGGGACAAAGCCCACCAGGCGTGTACCTTCCAAGAAGAATGTGTCCAGTGTTGAATCTTTGGTTAAACTCGCCAATGGCATTGGGCCATTGGATAAAGTTGTCAGTAATTTGAAACTTACCTCAAAAACATTGGGGACAAAGCCCAACGGGCATGTATCTACTATGAAAAATTTCCTTAATGCCAAGTCATTGGTGGAAGTTGCTGCTAGCCCAAAACCCTCCCCTCAAATTTTGAAATCTTAATTGAAGAATCTCACTTGGCTGAATGGATGTTGAAGTGAACAGGTGCAGGCGGGTTGGGTATCCAAAACCTGTTTCTGACCTTTTGGAACTGCTCTATGTGAGGAGCTTTGGGAGGTTCCCATTGCCCGTCAGGCAAGACGCTTTTGCGCTAACCATTGGAAATTTGGTGAAAGTGCAATTTGGGCATCTGAGGTTGAACCAACAGCAACTCAGTCCACCATTAACAATTTTGAAGTTAGTTCAAGGTAAATCCGTTCCCACCCCCTTTCGCTCAAAGTTTACCAGGTTAGGTCGAATTTTTGAGGGCCCTGATCTCAAGTATTTCTAAGCTATTCCCTAAATCAATTGTCTATTTAAAAAGTCATAACACACTGAAAAATTGATGGTTGATTTTCTATTTTTTTAAATCTAATAAAAATCCCATTTCCCAGAAAACTTTATTTTTCATCAATGATAAAATTCAAACCACCCATCCCAATACAACTTTTCCAAATTCCCAAACCTGAAGGCCTTGGGGCCAGAAATCGGTGTATTCCCCCTTTAGGTTGGGACCACCTAGTGTTAAAAAAAAGGCCCTGGGGCCATGATCGCCTGGTTTGTTGCCAGGTTTATTTTCACATATATTTACTATTGGCTCACTATAGAAAAATCTTTTCCAGCTCAATTCAAGGTTGTACAAGCAGCAGCGCCTCTGGCATTTGGGCTTGCCATTTGGGTGTTTTGGCATCCATATTGGCAGGCCGGTCTAAACTTAACTTTCCACTATCATGACACAATCAACCGTCCATCACTTTCAACTATTTCTGCCTTTTCATCAAGATGGGCGCAGCAGTGGTCATCTTCTATCAGATGTATAAGTTGTGAAGTAGTTTTACTATGGCTGCACTGCCCCAGTGTATCCAACATTTACTCAATTCACCCTCTAAAATGGGATTTCCATGAATGAAGCTGCTGATGTGGCCTTGGTTTTTAAATCCAGGCTCTGAATCAGTATCCATATTGATCCTTAAAGCTGACGCTGCCCCCATGCTAGTGTTAGTTTATTCTGTCACTCCAGCTTAAAAATATGCTCCTGCAACAAACCTTATTAATTCCCCCAATCCAGTTGCAATTCTTTATCCACAGACTCAATCATATCTGCCAATAAAAATAATTCCGCCTACTTTTTATTGCCAAAAAAATTAGTATAAGAGCTCACCAGGCATCCTTTGAGGCCTTGGTTGACACTTGAGCAGCGGGTAACTTTATGAGCTTAGAGTTGGCTCATCAGCTTGATCTTGACCTGTACTTGAGTCCTGAAGTAATTGTCACGTCGTCAGCCTCCCAGCCATCATACAAAGTACTTCTCCCTGTACCTTTCTCAGTTCACCAGTTTAGTTTTTACAATTGCTTCTCAGCGATGCATAACCTCATGTTTATGGTAATTTTGGGTGTGGGCTGGTAACGTCAGCAGCATTTAAGGGCTCACCTTGATTCTAATATGCTGTCATTCTTTAATGGTCAGACGGAGGGCGAGTTTCGCTTACTGGATACTTTCACTAAAACTCAAGGTCATAAATCAGTAACTTCCTTTGTTTCTCCTGTAGGCCTCCCATCAGATTTCTTAGAAGCATTGATGAAATATCAAAGTATCTTTGATTATGAGAAGGCAGACCATCTTACATCGATGAATCCCCCCTTGGGTTGGGACCATCTAGTACTAAAAAAAGAAGGCAGACCATCTTCCCCCATACCAAATTTGACTTGGGTTTTAGAACAATGGTGCAGGTAGTGAACATTAACTTCCCATTGTACCCAAACACGACGGATGAGGAGGCTTCCCACAATGCATGGTTGGATGACATGCTTAAGAAGGGTTGGTTGTTTAAAGATACATCCCCCTGTTGCCTCCCCATCGTCTTTGCCAAGAAGGATATTGGTTTTCTTTGTCCATGCGTGAATTACAGACACCTTACCAAAATTAAGGTCCTCAATCCCTACCCACTCCCTTTGGAACAGAAAATTGGCCAAGCAATTGCCAAACTGCGTGTGTTCTCATAATTGATCTTGTCAATGCCTTCAATCAGATTTGGGTGACAGAAGGTTAGGAATGGCTGACAGCAATCCAAACAAAATGGGGCATTTTCTAATTTCGAGTAATGCCTTTCAGGCTAAAGAATGCGCCAGCCACATTCCAAAAGATGATCATTATGTGCTGAGTGATCTCAGGTTCACCTGCACGGTTGCATATAATGACAATATCTTGGTACACTTCCTTAATTCCAAACAATATGTGAGGGACTTAGAAGTGGTAATGGCTACCTTACATAATGCGGGCCTGTTTTTCAAACCTTCAAAATGCAAGTTTTATTGGGAGGAAGTCACTTCTTGGGCAATCTCATCTTAAAGAATGGGTACGCCGTTCCCTCAACAAGCTGGATGCCGTCCATGGATGGCTGACTCCAACAACCCAAAAGCAATTAAGAAGCTTCTTGGGCACTATCATATTTTTAAAAAAAAAACTCCCCAGCCCTATCCCAGTTAGCCGCCCCACTTCATCCGCTTACATGTAAGAATGTTCCCTTTCATTGAACGCCTGAGTGCCAACAGGTAATTAAGTCAACCAAAGAGGTGTTTTTGTCACCTCACATCCTAAAACATGTGGACCCCTCTAAACCCTATGTAATAGCATGTGATGCATCAATTGTTGCAGTTACGGCTGTCTTGTTTCAGGAGCATGATGGGTTGGAACACCTGGTCACCTATTTTCCTGCAAATTCTCTCCCACTGAACGGTCCTGGGACATCTAAAATAAGGAGCTGACAGCCGTGGCATGGGCCTTGACCTACTGGCGTTATTCCTTGTGGGGTGCTCAGCATGAGTTAACAGTGCAAACAGATCATCAAGACCTTATTTATTTCTGCAAGCCATAGAAGTTGGCACACTGGCAGGCCCAAACCTGACAGGATTTGTGCAACTTTAACTTCATGTATGAGTTTGTAAAAGGAGCACTTCATGTTCTTCCTGATTTTCTATATTGCAATCCCATGCATTTCCCTGCAGACTCAAATGAAGCGGACCTGATCACAGTCATTCCCCCCACCCATATATTGTCCATTGTACCTCCTGCAGTTTCAGAAGTAGACCTAGATCTGGACGTGCCCCAACTTTATCAAGTATTGGCAGCGCAAACAGCCTGTGCGGAAGGTGTGGATCTTCTGGAATGTTTGTCCCTTCCCAATTCAAAACATTCATTGTATTCTCTGGCTGAGGGTCTCATTTTAATTTTGGTCATGGGTTAAGGGTTCCTCCACTCCTTCAAGCTGAAGTGATCCAGGCTCATCATGATTCTCCCACAGTCAGATATCCAAGAAACAATAAGTGTATTGACATAATCCATAATACCTATAAATTGGGCGAGCTTGTCAAAAGACGTTCCTCTTGGATTTCAGACTGTGTAACTCGCACGCATGCAAAGTCAGACTGGTCTGGGAGTAGATGTTCTCCTTCATCCCCTGCAACAGGCTGAGGGTCCATGGACATTGCTGTCCATGGATTTTATTATTTTTTCTCAGTTCCAATGGGTTTAAAGCGGTGATGGTGGTTGTTGACCGCTTCACAAAGTTTTCCCTATTCATCCCATGCTCCTCTACTATTACCTCTGAGGAAACTGCCCTCTTTTTCATGCGTCATGTGTTCTTGATGCTCATTCTCCCACAGGAGATTGTTAGCAACTTTGGGCCTCAGTTCACAGCGCGATTCTGGAATGAGCTCTTGGCAATCTTGAAGATTATGCCCTGTAACTTTACTGTATACCATCCCCATCTGGATGGACAAACTGAAAGGGTTAATAAGATCCTGGAACAGTACCTGTGGTGCTACACTGAGGCCACTCAGGATACCTGTGCTGATGAACTTCCCCTCACTCAGTTTGCACATAATAATGGCACGCATGCCTCCACTGGATTTTCCCCAAATATAATGCAACCTTGAGAACAACCCTTTATTTACAGTTAGACCATTCCTTTTTCTAAGGTACCAGCTGCGCTGACCATGCCCAGCATATTTAGACCATACAGTCTTTGGTTCAGGTGCATCTAACCATGGCTATAATTGACTACAAGTGGTTTGCAGATTGGAAGTAGCTCCTGGCCAACAAAATTAAAGTGGGTTCATATGTTACGCTTGACACATGTTATTTGTGGATGCAAGTCCCCTCACGTAAGTTTGCAAGTAAACGCTTAGTTCACCACTTGTTAGAAGAAGATTTGGGTAATGGCGCTTTCCATGAGAAATTGCCACCCCACTGGAAGCAACATCCGGTCTTCCATGTGTCTCAGCTATCCCCATTCAAGGGGGCGATCACCTTGGATCCAGAGCCCATTGTAATTGAGGATGCAGAGGGGGCTGAAGTGGAGGGCATTTTAGCTTCCCACAAATCTTGGCAATCTGTCCAATATCTCGTTGCGTGGAAAGTCTATCCAGTCTATGAGAACAGTTAGGTTTATGCCCATGATTGTGCCAATTGTCTGGAGCTATTCAAGGCCTTCCATGACACCCACCCAGATGCCCCTCGCCCCACCCCAAAAATGTGGCCCTCAATAAAATTCCCCGGTGGTGGAGCCCATCCCTTTGGCAAAAGGAAAGGGTAATGTAAGTCCAGGAGAGCGTCCCCTCGGCCTATACCATGCTGTGTTCCCATGACCTCCAAAAAAGGGTCCAAAACGAGCAGCAGTAACTCTTATCTCACAGGGTGATCTTGCCCATGTGGTAGATGAGGGATGGGTAACTGCTCTCCTTGAAAATCCCACCACCTGTCCCTGCAATTGCCTCCACTGAAATATTATGGCAAATTGAGTAAGTATTGCCAAAATAATTGCAAGCCGCCACTACTAGGGGTCTAAAGGTTATTATGAAGTTAATGGCAAAAAGCTCTCAAAATTAAGGCCTGAAAGCTCTAAACCCTTGGTAATGAAGCCTGATGGGTTTGCACATTCAATAAATGGATAATCATGTGTCAAATTTTTAGCAAAGCTCACCAATGACATTGTGCCATTGAGAAAAGTTGTTGTCAGTTCAAAACCTGCCTCCAAAACATTGGGGACAAGGCTACTGTGCATGTACCTTCCAAGAAGAATGTGTCTAATGTTGAATCCTTGATTAATCTCGCCAATGGAAATAACCATCGGAGAATGTTGTCACTGATTTAAAACTTACCTCTAAAACATTGGGGACAAAGCCTAACGGACATGTACCTTTTAAGAAAAATGTGCTTAATGTCTAATCTTTGGTGGAACTTGCTGATGGCATTGGGTCAACATCAAATGTCATTGCTAGCCTAAAATCCTTCCCTCGAAAATTAGAATCATCATTTGATGCATCTCACTTGTCCAAATGGACGCTAAAGCAACGGGTATGGGTGGTTTGAGTATCCTGAACCTCTTTCTGACCTCTTGGGACTGCCCCTACATGGGGTGGCCTTAAGAGGTTCCTATTGCCTGTCAGGTGAGACACCACTTTGTAACTTTCAGAAATCTGGTGAAACCGCTATTCAGGCATCTGAGGTCAAACTGGCAGCAATTAGGCCCACCACCACAATATTAAAGTCAGTTCAAAGTAAATTTGTTTCCCACCTCCCTTTTTAATCAAAGTTTTTCAGATTAGGTCAAATCTTGAGGGCCTTAATCCCAAGAATTTTTAAGATATTCACCAATTCAATTATCTATCTAAGCAGTCATAACACATTGAGAAAATTTTTTAAACTTTTATTTTGAAGTGGGTTAACATGGGGACATATCGCACCAATTAAGGGAAAATCAAATGAATGGAAAAGGAGGATAAAATCTGGAAAACCTTTATGCATGGCATATGATAGGCCAGGAACTCCATGGACCACCTTAGCTATTTGCTATCTCAGTTCAGGGCTTTGGTGTGCAATTCCAACACAGTCATAATTGTCCCCTATCCAAAGTTCCTGTCCTGGAATCAACTTGGGGAAGCAGTGGTAGAGTATCCACTAATCTACCACTGGGGTATCCTCCCCCACACTGAGAAAATTGACAATTGATTTTCTATTTTTAATCTAATAAAATCCCTTTTCCCAAAAATTCTTATTTTTTCCCAATGATGAAATCTAAACCACCCATCCTGATCTAATTTTTAAATCTCCAAACCCACAGGCCCTGGGGCCATGATCACCTGGTTTGTTGCCAGGTTTATTTTCACATTTATTTTAATTGCGCTCACTGGCTAAATCTTTTGCAGCTCAATTCAATGTTGTACTAGCATCAGCGCCTCTGGCATTTGGGCTTGCCATTTGGGTGCTTCAGCATCCAGATTGGCAGGCTGGTCTAAACTTAACTCTCCACTATCATGGCAGTTAGGTTCTGATATTACAAGTTGTAATAATGATTATAAGCCTATATTTGATTATGCAAACATATTTTGTATTTTAAGTTTTATCTAGAATATTTGTGACTTGATTTTATTTAATGTACTTTTTCAACCATTTAGATATGCTGTAATAAAGCTAACAGGCTATATCAAAGTTACATAATATCATAATGTAAAGTTAAGCTTACAAAAATACACTTTTACTTTTTAGTAATACTAATGGCAGTTAAATGATAAGTAAATTAAGCTTTAATATGTTTGAGCATGAATTTCTTAACATTTTTATTACAACAGTCAGAATCTATATTCTAAAAGATGAGTAATCAAGGTACTAGAACAAGACCTTGACTAGGTATGTATATAGGCTAAGCTTTAAAAGGATTTATAGGTGCTATATGATTGATAGAAAAAGGTTCATTCTTTAATTTCGCCTTTCCAGATATAAAATATATAAATATAACAAGCCTATTATTCTTTCATGCTATATAGTGCTTGATTGATATAGTGAGTATAAATGTAAAAGATAAAATATTATTGTAATGGAAATCTAAAACAGAAAATGATAATGAAGAGTACAAATATATCAATCAGGTAAGACCTAATACTGAAATAATATATCTAAAATTAGCAAGGCAGGTAGACCTTGGGACAAATATACCACGCCAAGTTTTTTTAGCCAGTGCTGTTTTCAAATCTGTTTCAATCAAAGCCCAATCCAGAGTGGAGCAGGAACCACCCCACTATGCTATCACTCCTTGAAATAATATATCTATTGTATATGAAATTTTTTAATCAAGGTTCATAAAGCTACCAAATATATGAAAGTATTGCCATGGAGGTTCTGTTCAAAATTTAAAGTTTAACCAAGAAATAGTATAAACTTAATATTTGTAATAAGTGAATAGCAAATTGAATAATACTTAATATATATGTATTATAAAAATGGTCCTATGTTAAAATTCTGTTCTAGATTTCTAAAAACAACAACAAATCTACATATGAATATGGTATTATATGCAGCTTGGGTGCATATTATCAAGTAAACATATGGGATTTTTAAGTTCAAATTTAGTAACAAAGTACAAAATAATACAAATTTACTTATAGTGACCATAAAAATTATTTCTCTCATAATATATTGCCTAGTATACAATAATTGGTATGTATGTGCCTTTGGAAGTTATGCTCTCAAGTAAGTATAGGTTTTTTAATTTTAATTTGTAATAAAAATTGCAAAAAAAACTTTAGATAAAAATATAGAGATGTCAGTTTTCCCCAGCACATCTTAACCACAGAAGCTAAAAGCTTAGAGATGGCTGTTGGAATCCTGGCGGTGTTATGTACTTTCAGGTTCTAGGTGCACAGGATTACAACAATGTAGCAGCTGCTAGAGTGTTAAAAAATGTAATAGCTATAAAAATTAAATAAAAGGATAATTTTTTAAGCTATAAAAAGGGTAGTTTTTAGAATAATTTTATTAAAATTAAAAACTCTGAGGTTTTTGCAGAGAGAAGAAGAACCACTATTACATTTTTATTGCTTAGAATTTACACTAACATGGGGCTTAGTAGTGGGAGGCAATGAAATCTGAATCAGGCAGAGGGAATCCCAATTTGGCTATATGTCAATTTAGCCCATTACTGTTCTTCAGACCTGTATAATATTGATGAATCTTAGAATTAAGATGTGAGATCAACTTCTGGAATGAAATAATTGTGGGGAAGCATTTTTAATGTAATCCCACCAATAAGCCATCTTGCACATATGAGTAGTTTGGCTGAATACCAAAGTTTTTAAGTGGCAATTGGGGGTGAAAATATTTTTGCTCCCCTAAACCCCCTTCAGGTCTATAAAAGGGGATTGGTTCCTCTTGGTACTTTGATCTAAGTTGCAATTTGGCCATGAAGGACCTTAGAAGAAGTTCCCTAATTCTGCGGAGGGTTCAGTAAAACCTTATTATAAAAGCAAGGGTGTTTGGCTGAGACGTGATGGTAGAAGCATTACCCTGATTGGAGATATTCAGATGAATATCAGAAAGGAGAGTTTCACCATTATTTTTGGACAGAGTCAACCCCACTACATTCTTACCAATCAGTTGCTTATGCATTTGTCCAACAATTGCATAAAGATATTCTAAAAAATAGTTACATTAAGAAATTGTTATCTTTAAGATTTTTTAATATATAAAACTCAGTTTTTTTTTATTTTTAATAAATTTATATTGTGCACATATTTTTACTTAAAAATTTATTTAAACTTATTCTAAAACCCAAAAAGCTAAGCTCATGAAATCTGGTATGTATATGCAGCTTATTTGCAGGATTATTAAATAGGTAAAAGCTTTTAAAACTCAATCATAACTAGATTATGTTCAAAAAAATGTAAATCTATATATAAGATATACCTTAAAGTAAATTTCCTTAGTTAAAATAATACAAACACAAAACTTAATATATATTTGCCTTTTGGGCGTTAGGTTTTTTGTAGGAAAGGGTATAAGAAAAGTTAATATGGAACTACAAAATTTCAATAATTGTAATATCTATAAAAGCTAATTCTCATAATATCTCCTAAATTAAATAAGCTTGAATTAAAATTTGGCAAGGATGATAAATTAAGTTCATAGTCACCTACCAAAAGCTTTTTATATATATTTTTTATATAATAAAGGATTTAAAGGTGACAATTGTCTATTATAAAGCTAAAAAGATTGAAATTATAGAAAGTTAATTCATATAAAATAATATCCTAAATATACCAAATTTGGTTTGCATATGGCTCTTGGGTGTTTAGGTTTGCAGATAGGTAAGGGTGTTTGAGATTCTGTTTTGTAGCTACAAAAATACTATCAAATTTTGATCTTATATATAAATGCTGATTTTTATCATATCTTCTAAACCATATAAGGAAGATTCTAAAATTTTTATAGAGGTTCTTAATTCATATCATTTACTAAGAAACATATAAAAATCTAGCTGAAGTATAAGCTCTATGCCTGGATGGTGAGCATCTTATTGATAATGTTTCAGCTAGAAGTTTTTTGTTATTTTTTATTTGATATACTGAATAGGTTTTTTAAGAAAAGATGGCTAACCCTAGCAGGGTAAAACCTGCTATCTCTCTGGTACAGGTATTGAGAGTTTTTCAACTATAGGGTTCAATTCCTCAACATATGGATGAACCTCTCCTGAAACCCCCACAGTCTATATGTTTAAACATGGTACTAATGAATTAGCTGGTCAGAATGAAGACCAAGTCCCAACTGACATTACCAAAAGTTAAAGTGATTTCAAAATTCTATAGCCCATTTATAGGCTTCAAAGAGCTTAAATTTCTGCTAATGGAGCGATAAAATAACACTTGACTGCTGAAATTATTTGCTAGCTAATCATCATGACATCAGAGGACAAGAAAGTATAGATACTGTCCCAAAGAAAGTGCACTCAACTTTGAAGGTGATGCCTTGGAGGATCCCTTTTTATATCATTGGATTCATCTGCTGATAATGGGAGAATTACACAAAAACCCATCTGAAGAGGATTCCTTATATGTACAAAGCCTAACAAAGAAATATCATCAAAACCAAGAAGCAACTTAATATTAAAGACACAATTGATAGAAATTACTAATGTATTCATGCAGCAGCAACAGCCACAAGGGTCACAAAAACACCAGTAGCAAACAGAGCAGCATCTACACATTCATAAGCAGGCAATAGCTCCATACAATCTAAAAAAGAAGCCAGAAGATCCCAAAAGACCAAAAATTGGACTCTGCTGGGCTTGAAACCACGCATTAAATGCATAATTGCATTATGAAAAAAACTTTATTTGTTATAAATTAAGACCTAATCTAAACAAATTTTTTCATATACTATATATACCTTTAATATGTTATATCAATAAGTAATGTCTCTCACAGACTCTGCATTTACTAGAGTTGGTTTTATTTTGGTTCTAATAATGTCAAATATAGTTATAGTTTTATAAGGTTTGTACTTTGCCTCCTGTTGTCAACAGAGGATGAGAAAGTTATGATGTGCTCTGGAGTAGCCCCAATATGTTTAATTATAAGGCTTCAATTAATTGTACATGCTTGGAACCATGAGAAAAATTCTACGTACAGAAGAATTTAGACCCTCCAAATTGCCTAGCAGTGCACCCTGTGAACAAATTTATTATTTACTTCAAGTGGATCAACCCCAAACAACAGCACCCCCATGAGTGAGCGGGCCAATTTGGCAATAACTGGTGCTCACTATAGGGGGCACTACTGAACGATTGTAGAGAGTTTTATAATGATAACTTGGAAGTGTCCATGGAGAGAAATTACAGAAGATTTGACTCTGGAGATTATGTACCAAATGATCAACAAATTGAATATATGTGTAGCTACCTTGACTTTTGATCTAAGAGTCATATCATCAAAAGCGCATTAAATAACTAGGAAGCTTAACCTAGATTTAAATGAGAATTAAGTTGAATTTCTTTGAGAGTGAGAACAACAAACCCTTACAAAGCCTAAACTCAATTTTACCATGCTGAAAAGCCATGATGGCCAATTAGATTGTTTGAAGCAGGACGTGTACACCATATAAGTTAGATTTCTACTCCCTCTCATACCATTACCTACTTTAGTAGAATGCATCAACAGTACCAATATACCAGCGATGGTGGTACAACCAAAACGTCAGATTGAACCTGAAAAAGATCCCAACTTATATTCTTACTTAAAAGGTAAGTTCACTCCTGTCAGGGGAACTATAGCCTGATTTTTTAAGTTGTATAAAAAAACATGGATGTAGGCAGCGACAAACAGAAATCTTGTCATGTAAAGGGATGTATGAGCCAAAAAGCACATGAGACGCTTGGAGATACGCTTCACCCCCATCATACTTGGTCTAAGGTTAAAGAGATTTATATTGCCACGTTTGGAAGCGCTCAGGATGCTCAAAAATGAAATGAGAATTTCTCACCATGAGAATAGGAAATTCTGAGTCAGTTTTAGACTACTCAAACCACATTTACCTCATGGTACAAAAGCTTTATAAGCCTGGAACCTTGTTTTTAGTCACCACAAAGGCCATCTTGCTTAGTTTTCTGGAATAACACCCACACCTGCTGATGCACATAACTTTTGCTGTTAAATTCACTGAATTTCTGAAGGTCGTTAAGGAAGCCTTGATTGATGTTAAAACTGCTTACAAGACGGAGTCAAGACACCAGAACCATCAGAACAATCAGCAATAACACCCTGATAGAAAGGCCTTTTACATTGCTTGAGCTTCATTAACAGACCTAAGGATAAGGCTTACTACTCAGTAGAGCATAAATACATGAATCCCTCCAAGTTAAATGCAACAACTGTCGTCAAAAGTACTTTCTATAGAAGTTGTCTTAATCTAAATTAAAGAAAATAAAGTAGACCCTGAAAAGGTTGTCATAGATTAAGTTGATTAGGATTTACACCACACCAATGGAGTTGATGGCAGTGAGACCTGTTCATGGGTTGATTCAGGAAACTATGTCATTAACTCCTAGTGAAATGGTTGTGCCTAACTGCCTCACACATAACCAAGAAAAGTTTGAGCCTACCAAACAGTCTTACTTAAATCAAACTTTTCAAGGCCATTTAGATTGTTTGAAAGTATCTCTAATGGCAAGAATCTTATGAAGTCCACAACTAATAAGAATTTTATTGAAGACTGAAGGTCACCCAAGTCTTGCAAGGAGTCCTTCCTTTATGAGTAGTTAGAGGATTTGTAAGATAGTCAGTTCCATCATTAAAGCGAGCATGACTATTGGTAAGAGCATTACAAGATTAGAAGCCACTATAAATACAATCAAAGTCTTAGCAGTACTGGATACCAGAGCTTCAATTAACATTATATCTTCTAAGCTTATGAAGACATTGAAGTTTTTCTCAGACATTAACTACCAGAACATGTTCAGAGCTGTCAGGCCCTAGTCAACAAAAGCACTAATATCCTATTCCGTGTTACTATGCAATTTGGCGCCATAGTCTTGTCTGCTCCAGCTGTGGTACTTGAAAATGACCATTACAATTTTCTCATAGGAACGCAGTTCCTAGTTGAGTTTGGAGAAATCATTGATTTCAATCAGAATTAGTCAGTCTTCTCAGCTACTAGATGCCACTTGTGCTCCAAGATAATAAAAAGAAGGAGCGGAAGAAGTGAGTATGCCTAATCAAAACAGAGCATTTTATTATCTGGTCAGCTATACCCCTGAAGACAAAGGGAAAAAAGCAGCTACCACAGACCGTAGAAGCAGAGTTTGGTTTGCCCTTATAGACCAGCAAAGATATGAACTACCTCCAAGCGAACTGAAGGTCATGTTGGTCGACATCAGCATTGATATAACTGAACATACAATGCTCAAAATTTTTTGTACTGAAGGAGTCAGATAATAGGAACGCAGAGTGTTGCCTGGATTCTATAATTCTACCTACCAAGGAGAAGTTAAGGCCCTCCTTGTAAACATAGTCAAGCACTTTGTCAAAAAAGAGTCAACACAATGCTGAAGCAAATATTTACTTCTGCGCAAACGTTAAGTCAGTTCACGCCATATAATGGCTTTAAAAAAATTGGGCTGCAAGAGCCAACCACACAGAAAAAACGCAAATTCAATGAAAGCTTGATCAGTACTCAGATATCTTCGCACTGGACCTACAATTATCCTTGTGCAAGGGAAGAGTTCAAATGATTGACACATGGGCTCCATTTCTTTCCAATTGAAGCCATACCATCATCTAAGAATGAATAAAATGACATTTAAAAAGAACTGCAGCAACTTAAGGATGAAGGCTTGATACAACCATCCAAGTGTCCCTGGGCGTCACCCCTTATGATAGTGAGAAAGATGAGACTTGTCGCATAGTCTTTGACTACCAAATATTGAACAACCTGACAAAAAAGATTTATCCCTTGCCACTCATTGTTATTGCCGTGAATGGCTTAGTGGATCGCGCTACTTCTCTGCCATGGACTGGGCAAGTGGATTGTCAGGATTTTAACCAGATGAATCTTTCCAATAGTATCCAAATTAGGGTTTTTGGTTAGTCAGGTGTAATTGCCAGCTAATCACCTGTTCAATACTATTTAATGTTATATATTTGATTAAGTTTAGGTTTGACAGAAGCTGCATTCGCCGCCAAAATGTCCTCCAAAGGTCGTTGTGGGAGTTTCCAGTGGAAAGCTGATGAATTCATTACAACTCGTCCAAAATGATTCTGTCATCTAATTCAGAGCACCAGCAACTCATGCCGAGGATGCTCAAATTCCTATTTATTTATGAGCTTATATACAGTTGACCAGCAACTTATGCTGAGGATGGATTGACCTAATATTAATTCGGTGATCAGTGAGCAGATCTGGAGGGAATCGCTATGAGTATGAATGAATAGAGTTTTCAATATGATAGTGAGTTTTGGGATCAAGAGGACGATGAGATTTCTGGCAGATGATTGGCCAAAGAGCACTTGGGCGCAGTAGCCCTGAAAGTAGTATAAATAGTTATTCATTCCCTGCTAATAAACATCTCTCATTTGCCTATCTTGCCTGTTTGTTTGAAGTAGCTTTGTGCAACTAGAGTGGGAAGATAGGATAGGAGATCCCTAATAGGCGTGGGTGATCACGCCTGGAGTGTCTGGCGCTGCCAGCTCCCATACCTCCTCCTTATGAGGAACCAGTGGGAACCTGGCCAGCTGGCTACCAGTGCTGAGCTGCATAGACACCAACCCTAGAGGGGTGCAGCGTGAGAGGTGCCATAGCCGCCCAAGAAGGGGGATGGACTCGCCAGGGCATGCCCAGATGGGTTGGTGAAGGGTCGCGAGGGTGGGCAGTGCGGGAGTGCCTGAGCCGCCCAGGAAGGGGGCAGGACTTGCCGAGGCACACGCCAAGGATGCCTGGGCTAAAGGCGAAGCCGTTGGTGGTTAGTTGGTAGGTTAGACACAGGACTTATAAAGGTTGGTACGCCAATGAAGGCGAAATAGCAAAGGGCCACCAGTCTTCATACTGGTTGGCCTGGCACATTAGCGGAGCCCAAGGTCAATTTCGCAACATGGGTATTGGCAGATGGAACTGTCATCAGAAGACAGGAGAAGTGCTCTTATCACCATACAAGGCCTGTTTGAACCAACACGTATGCCACAGGGATTGTGCAATGCCAAGCTACGTTCACCAAGTAATGGATCAAATTTTTGATATCTAAAGATGTTGAGTGTTTTTATTTGGTTGGATAATATCACGGTGTTCAGTAAGGCGTTCAAGGATCATCTGGCACACCTGTGGAGGTCTTTACCTGGTTAAGGGGAAAACCCTAAAGCTTAAGAGAAGCAAGTGCTTATTCCTAGCCTTTTAGGAATTCCTCAGCCACAAAGTGAATCAAAGAGAAATCAAGCTTTAGCAAAAGAAGGTTGAGGGTATCGCCAAGATGAGTTCTCCCAAGTGCATGAGAGACGTTCATATATTCTCAGTCATGGTAGGTTACTACTGAAAATTTGTGCCAAACTTTGCAGACATTGCTGAGCTTCTCATTCACCTAATCAACAAAAAAGTTAAGTTCAGTTGGAAACAAGAGAAAGAAGATACCTCCAAACAGCTTAAGAAAGTATACAATGGAAGCCCTGATCCTAATATACCCAGATTTTCAATGATTTCCACGTTTATAAAGACACCAGTGACGTGGTTATGCGCACCATTTCAGCACAGTGAATAAAGATGGAGTAGAATACCCAATAAAGTTCTACTATAATGATCAACAATTGTACATGAATCTCATAAGGTTGGGAATTATGAGATTCATGTGCATCGAGAGTTGAAATTCCATTATTCTGAGTAGGATTTTCCTATTTGGGTTGATAATGGAAGAAACAAAATAAAATCGCTTATTTAATTGGTTGTGCGTTCTAAGGTTCCCCTCCATTTCTACGTCGAGTTGCCTGGATGCCATCAATTCTGGAGGCTTTTGCGCCCCTCATTACCCACAATTCATTTAGCCTTTTTAGGAAAAGTATATCAAAGCGAGGTCAGCCCCATCAGACCTCACTTTTAGAATTCTAATCTGACTTTGAGTCTACTCCCAATAAAGACCGCTATTTTCTGTATTTGTTTTATTTAATTTTATTTATTTAAAACAGGATTGGGGGTGCGGATGGCAGTGCAATGAGGAGGAGAGGAAAGGGGGTGGACGTGCCAGGATCCTTTTGATAGTGGCCTTGCCCTGGTGAGAGGGGAAGGAGACAGAGTGGCCCAAGGTGACAGAGGCCAGTTGACCGCACCTCAGCTGGGTAACCCTGAGGCGACAGAGGCCATAAGGACGCATCTCAGCCTGGGAGCCTAAGGCGACAGAGGCTGGTGCACCGCACCTCAGCCTGGTATGCCCATCAAGGCCGTCCATTTGGACAGGACCATTTGGAGTTAGTACAGCCACATATGGGGGTGGTGGTTTAGGCCTGGTGGCGGGCTGGGCCTTGGAAGCCCCGTCCATTACATTATTCCAAAGTCAAATTTACCTTGGCAGGCTGTGGTACCATCCAGCCTGCAAGATGGCCATGGTCAATGTCCCAAGCATCGCCATTGGTCATCAGTCCCTTTCATTGTTTTGTAGGGCCTTCCAACAGAGGGGATGGGTAGCTTGGGGGGTGGGCCAGACTGCTGGCAGTTGATGGCCTCTTGTGCCTGCCAGGAGACCTCCAGAGAACCTGTTGATTTGATCTGGGGGCTCTGGATTTCCAGTCAATTTCCCCAAGATGCTCACAAAAAGGTACTCTGTCAAAAAAGTCGTTGGTCACTGCACGCCTGCCTTGCCAGTTCAGGTCCGAGTCTACTGGGATTTCCATTTTACAGGGGTAATGTAACAATGAATGATTGTACATGAATCTCATAAGGTTGGGAATTATGAGATTCATGTGCATCAATAGTTGCAATTCCATTATTCTAAGTAGGATTTTCCTATTTGGGTTGATAACAGAATAAATTATTTAATATCGTTTATTTAATTGGTTGTGCATTCTGAGGTTCCCCTCCATTTCTCCATCGAGTTGCCTGGAAGCCATCAATTTGAAGGCTTTTGTGCCCCTCATTACCCACAATTCATTTAGCCTTTTTAGGAAGTATTTCAAAGCAAGGTCAGCCCCGTTGGACCTCAATTTGGAATTATATTCTGATTTCAAGTCTACTCCCAATAAAGGCCACTATTTGCTGTATTTGTTTTGTTTAATTTTATTTATTTATTGCTTTTCATTCCCATACCAATCACTTTAGTTACTACAATTTGATTCAAACAGCAATTTTGATAATCACACAGGAGAGATGAGCGATTTTAATAAATCTAATACAACATGGGCGAGCGTAGCATCAAGAGGTGCACAAAACGGTGCAACCAAGGGCAAGAAACGCCCTGGAGGGGGACTGGGAACCCAAGCCACCAAGAAACCACAAACTCAGACACCATCCAGGTTTATGGTATTTGCTACAAAACAAGACCAATACATGGACATCCTATATAACCAACCCCTATCAAAGGTGGAACACGGGCTTCAACTCATCCTTGGGGATGAGTCCCTGACCCTGTGGGAGAAAACATGCGAGGCACAGCCCTCCCCTTTTCCCCACGCAGTATCTTTTGCCACCAACAACATGGGCCATGGCTGGATCAATATAAGTTTTGAAACAGCTGAAGAAGCGGATGCTGCAGCAAAGTTTGCATTGAAATTGCCCTTCCCGAGGGCAAAAGAATAGTGCGCACTGCGCGCACCAGATGGAACAAAGTGAAAACTTTGTTCATCTCCTTTGACTCACTCCCTACCAACCTTCCCCATAAGGTAATTGAGGAGGAGCTCCGCAAAGGACTCATAGCCTATGGAGAAATTGTGCAAATTGAACTACAACGATTTCACCTGATGCCAACCCTGTGCACAGGCAAAGCTATTGCTATGACCAACCCACTCCTCAAAGTGAAAAAGGAGCTATCAAGAATCCCCCACACAGCAGAGTTCCACTTTGCAGATGGGGGTCAGTCATCCACATTCCACATCACTCCAGAACGCGCACTGCCTATATGCAACCACTGTGGTTCATTGGGACACAAGGAACACGCATGCTCTATGAAGGAAGGCTTAATGGAAGCAGATTACTGTGAGGAAGCCATGGATGAAACTAACAAAAACTTCTCCAGAATGAATGATGGCAACCACCCATTCCGCTGGGGTGAGGATGGACATTACTCCATCGTGGACCCAGTTACACATAAACAATGCAAAGTGGCACAAAAAGCCCACAAGCGTGCAGCAGCCAAGGCGGCAGCGCACGTGGAGTCATCCATCGACCCTGGACAAATTCAAGAGGACATAGCGGATATACACTGAGCCAACCAATTAGAACAATATGCCCAGGTTGAAAATTTTTACAGCAACTTGACTGAGTCACCAAGCGACATCAATCATGCGCACTTTGAGGAACAATTCAGCTGCAATATGGGCGAAAATGTGGTGCCCAATTCTCCAATTTCAAACCCCAAAATCACAGAATCCAATCAACACCCCGCATTGAGCCACCATGAAACACATGCGGGAAAAGATAATGCAAATTCCAAAAACTGCAATTCCCGCAGAAAATTGGGTCAGAACAAGGGAACTGACATTGACACTGAGAGGGTTGGATTACAGATGCGGAGCATGGCCAAAATGAGCTGCAGTGGGTTAGGGCCAGAGGGCCCTCTCAACCGCTCCTGAGACGCTGTGGGCACCTCAGTGTCAATAGGGATGCTAAACATCGCGGGAGCCAGGGCTCAAACGTCCCAAGCCAAAAAGCTGGACTTCTTGTGAAAGCCCCTTGTAGACATCTTGGCCATCCAAGAAACCCACTGTCTACAGGGGGAAGAAGGATCCTGGTCAGCCAGGGTCTCACCATCCCAATTGGTGTGGACATCTCACTGTGAGGTGATTGTCCAAAATAACAAAAAAATTAAAAATTACAAACTCCTAGTCATACCTTCACAGCGACACATCCTGGTAGCAACGATCACATGCCAAGAGGAAACAATCTCAATAGCATGCATCTATGCACCGTGCACCACAGCCAAGTGAAAACAATTCCTCAAAACCATCCCAACACTCACCCTCCCACCAGATGCCATCCTGTTGGGTGACTTTAACTGCTGGGATAACCCTGACATGGACTGATGGCCTAACCCTAGGGGATACCCACTGGGGCACATTGAATTCTTTGAAATGAAGGCATCCCTTGGTCACAGGATGCCCTCCCCCCAGATCGCCACTCCTTCCCCGCATGACATGGCCCAACATATGTGAGGGAGCACTCATATCAATGAGCTACATCGATCACATCCTCATTCTGCAATTCCACCAATCAAGCATCTCCAACTTCACAAAAAAAAATCAATTTCTCTGACCACCCACTCATCTTGGTGCAGCTCTCTCCAACCTGAACCCACGCACAGGCATCGCCCTGGAGGAAGCTACACCCAGAAAATATAAAATTGCCAAAATATCTGACTGGGTTGAACATGAGGCCATGAATCCAGAATTTACAGCCCCATTCACTTTGGATCCCATCAAAACCTGGGCAAATTTCAGAGCTGAATTAATCAACAAAACTCGACATCTCACATCGCATAAGTACACCGCCAACACAGCCACAATTAGGCTTATCTTGGTGGAACTGGACCACCTCGAGCTCAACACCCCAAGGTCCAGTTATAGCCCCAACTGGGGGCGCAAATGGGCGAAAATATCTGCCCGCCTAAACACCCTCATCTTCGAGCACCAGCACAGAATCAAAGTATCAAACAAAGGTAAGTTCATAAAGGAAGGCGAAACATGCTTGACATATTTCTTCCGCCAATTCCATTCCCAAGACAACCAGCCCACATGCACACAGGTCCGCAAGGCCAATGGCACCGTGGCAACTGACCCTGAGGAGGTCAAGGCGGAAGTACACCATGACTACACCAAACTATACTGCAATATGACGACTGACCCACAAAAAATCACAGAATTTATATATACCGCTGGAATACAAAGCAGACCGCCGGACTACAATATACCAAATCTAATAACATGGGAGGGGCTTTGGGATACAATCCGCGATGCACCACTTAGGATATGCCCAGGGCCTGATGGGATACCTTATGAATTTTACAAAAAATATTTTAAGCAAATTGCCCCCCTCCTCTTGGCATCTATGAACCAGTGCTTGCTGGAAACACGCCTCCTACCTGGTGGCCATGAATCATATGTCATAACCCTGTATAAGAAGGGAGACAAATTGGACCTGGCCAACTGGCGTCCAATTGCACTCTCTAACACTGATACAAAAATACTTACAAAAATTTTAGCAACCAGATTAGGCGCAATAGCCTCTAACGTCCTGTCACCCAACCAGTTTGGGTTCATACCAGGGCTCTCAATCTGGAACAATATACACCCTGTTGCAAACATATGTCAGTCCAAAGCAACTGGAGCCCTGGTCTTCTTAGACCAGGAAAAGGCGTACGACCGCGTTAGTTGGCCATACCTAAAGGAATGTCTACACGCCTTCAAACTCCCACCCAGATTTATAAGCTGGGCGATGCTCCTTACAGAATCTGCAACCATGACAGTATGCGTCCCTGGTTTCCTAACTAACAGGATCACACCACACAGAGGGCTCAAACAAGGGGATCCCCTCAGCCCACTGCTGTATAATTTCAGTTTTGATCCACTCCTCCGCGTAACTGACTCACGCCTCATGGGCATAACTGCACAAGGCCAGCCAACAGTCAAGATACTGGCCTTTGCGGATGACTGCATGGCAGGTATAGCTAACAACAATGATGCCTGACAGCTGGAACGCACCCTAGAGGAATACTCCATGGTGAGCAACGCATCACTCAACAAAAGGAAAACAGAAATCATTCTCTTAGGCAAGTACACTAACAACTGGGCTACAACACCAGAACCTCATACCCCCATATGAAGAAAAATCCCACTCATTTTAACCTTTGCATCACCTCCCTCAACCATTCCTGTCCGCCCCTTGGGATATGGCTGGAAACAGTGGGATATGCCAATGAGATAATGGAAAGCAACCTACTACAGCGGGTATTTAAACGCGTCGCCTCCCTCAAGGGAAGATCCCCAGGACTAACGGGGCGAGTAACAGTTGCTAACTCACTCATCCTCCCAATACTATGGTACCCTGCCCATGCGATCGCCTTCTCACCCACCTTCATAACTTCAATCCACGCGCTCATCCAGGGCTGTCTGTGGCCCAGATCCCATCCACCCATATTGATGGTTACACTCTTTGGCCCACGCTCCAGCGGAGGCATGGGTCTAATAGATTTTGAGAGCCACGCCAACTGCATCCTGGGCACCTGGATAAAGGAAGTCCTTGCCACAGACTTCCTGCAGCAACACTGGTCCAAGGCAGCGAGGACTAACTTCGCGCAGGCGCTCAAAATAACCAACCCACATAGCCCACCCAGACTACTATCATACCTTGCCAAATGCCCCACCGCAATGAGCCTGCATGGAACCCCCCCCCTCACTTCAAATGCATCCTCTGAGCCATCTGCCACATGGGATGGACCATAGATAACACTGGCACTGTGCAAGGAAGGGGACGACCCAGCTCCCACTTCAAAATAAGAAAACCGGAAGACCACCCCCAGAGAGACATGCTTGCTACGACCCCAACCATTTCTAGAATTGAATACCTAGATGCGTTGGACATTCCCTACGACTTAACCACACAGATGGCAGTGTGGAAATGATGCACCACCCACTCCTACAGCTGAGAGTAAGAGCCAACGCCTGGCGCTGCCTGAGAAGGACCTATAGGACGGCCGACCACTCCAATTCCCTCCACACAACCTGCGCAGTATGTGAAGGGGAGGAATCCCTACACCACTGCCTAGAAACATGCCCCCCAACCAAAACCATATGGCGGGAAACTGCGCGCCTGCTTAAGCTTCAAGACGAGCAGGAATTATCTATCTCAAAGAGCCTCTTTGCACTCCATCTCAAATCACCAATCCCATCTACCCTCTGCTCCCTAATGATACCCATTGCAATGTGGACAATTCACACCATTTCCTTAGATGCGTTCAAGGGCATGTTCCCAACCATCCATGGGTTATCAACAGGTTCCACGTCCACTTATTGGAGCACTTCCAAGCCTGGCTCTATGGATATATGAGGCCAAGGCAACAGGCGCTCATAGAATCATAGTTCCCACTCTGGTTCCTCCAAACGGACCCTTTACTACACTTGCTCCATAGCCAGGGAAACCCCTCGGAGTAGCGCACCAACCCCCATACCTGGCAGTATCGCTGGCAACAGGGGTAACCTGAGTACCCTGGGGTGCCCAATTACATCTATCTTTGCTTCCCCCTTTTTGTTCCCACACATACTCAGTAATGCCCATCCCCCAGTCAGCTTGCCTCAATTAAATATTTAATTTTATTTATTTAAAACAGGGTGGGGGTGCGGATGGCGGTGCAATGAGGAGGAGAGGAAAGGGGGTGGACGCGCCAGGATCCTTTTGAGAGTGTCCTTGCCCTGGTGAGAGGGGAAGGAGCCAGAGTGGCCCGAGGTGACAGAGGCTGGTTGAACATACCTCAGCTGGGTAACCCTGAGGTGACAGAGGCCATAGGGACGCATCTCAGCCTGGGGGCCCAAGGCGACAGAGGCTGGTGCACTGCACCTCAGCCCAGTATGCTCGGCAAAGCCATTCATTTGGACAGGACTATTTGGAGTTGGTATGGCCACATATGTGGGTGGTGGTTTAGGGCTGGTGGCGGGCTGGGCCTTGGGAGCCCCATCCGTTACATCTACCCAAAGACTTTTACAAGAGCAGAGCACAACTACATGGTTACAGAATGAAAGTGCCTAGTGATGATAAGAGAAGTACGCCACTTCTGACATTACATTTACAGTTTACACTTTATTTTATTTATTCAAGGCAAGCCGACCAGGGGACGGACATTACCAAAATAGAGAAAGAAAGTATTGACATGAAACCTGAGCAGGGTCAACTCTGTCATAGAAAGTTTTTTTCACCTCCAGATTGGGACTCATATTTTTCTGGTTACGTCATGGGTAAGGTTTTTGTGTTATTATACTTACTAACCGCCAATAGCTTCTTTTGGCTGGCACCCAATTGATGTGCGAAGGGCAGGAATCAAACCTGCAACCTTCAGGTTGGTAGCCGTACTCCCTACCAACTCGCCTTCCACCCCCTTACAGTTTACACTTTAAAAGTATTATGAATTACGCCTCTCTGGAATTTTTACCAATATATATTATCTAGAAGAAAGACTAGAAAGTTGGGTTGTTCAGCTTCAAGGCTACAATTTTGAAATCCTCACTGGTCAGAAAAGAAACTCTTGAATGTAGATGGCTTGTAACGGTTGCCAGTCTTCCATTTACAAGCCCATGAGAGTGATAGGATCTACAAACTTATAGTAAACCTCAAAGAGAATTGGAAAGAAGAGGACAATGCAGTTAAAAAGATTTTAGAGAACTGTTCCAGAGCAACGAGATTCTGAGATGGACAGCCAGAGAAACAAGTAAGGATAATTGGCTACCTTATGTGAATCTGATTTAGCAAATGTCGTTAGTCGTGGAAGGACACTGTCAAGTATGCCACGGATGGCTACAGAAGACTTAACAGCATCTCAAGGAGAGATTTTACTGGGAGTCCATGTTGGACAATATCAGTCAGGCTCTGGAGCTCTGCATTAATTTTGCCTAATATAAGCTTCCTTAAATAAGTTCAAGTTTCAGCCTGCCCCTCCAAGTGCGCCCTTTCATAACATCTCCATTGATGTTTTTGGCCATTCCTGAAGTCATTCATTGGGAATCAGTTTAACATTGTATCAATATAGCACTTCGCTAAGTGGACAGAGCCAATTGTAATCAAGGCGTCTACTGGAATAGTTACTGAGAGCTTCTTTTACATTAGGCAATACATGTCATTATGCCATCAGATTCTCCTTTTTAGTAATGAATGGAATTTTATTTCAAATGTTGTGAGAATTCTGATGGACTTAATAGGAGTCAAACAGCAGTTCACCACAACATATGCACCATCTACCAATAAAAGCATGAAAAGTGTCAATGGAACCCTCAGTTTAATTTTGAAAAAAATCAGTCATCCATGGATCTAAATGGGGCATTTTATTGCCATCAGCCTTGTTCACATACCAGTTAAACATCTCACAGGACTATCGGCATGTCTCCATTATAAGAGCTATACTGAAGATAAGCCACATTACCAAGCTTTTTGGCTCTAGTGTAGGATGAGGATAGGTAGAGTCTATCTCCTAGAAGATACCAGAAAGAGTTACCATAGGAGTTAGTCAAAATTCAGTTAAGTGTCAGCAGCAATACATGAAGTCACTGAAGGAGAGCACTAAAGAAATTGTCTAAAGACTCAATTTGCTATATTTGAGGTGGGATATAAAGTGATATTTTGTTATATGCGCAGAGTACAACCTGAGAATGACAGGCTATCTGGATGAGATCTGCAACTTTTGTCAAAAAAGGAAATGAGTTTTCATTAAGGATAACACCACTCATATCACCTATAACCAATTCCATGTACAAACTTGAATTCTTTCCATAGGTCATACTTTGAAGAGATAATGCTAAAAAATGCTCAACTATAGGGCTAATTCCTCAAACTATGTGTAATTTTTTTTGAAAACTCCCATCCTGATATGACTAAACATTATATTAAAGAATTACCTGGTCATAATGCAGATTGAGTCCCAACTGACACTGCTAGCAATTTAAGAGATTTTTGAAAATCCAATGCCCTCTTTTAAAGGCTTCAAAAGGCCCAAAGTGTCTGTTTATGGTGGTCACTATATACCCCCTGACCGCTAAATAGTTTTACAGCTGGTAAGCATGATGTCAGAGGACAAAAAATTATAGATACTGGTCCTGATGACTATATGTCTAGGTCTTGGGGTATTACCCTTGCACTTAATTGGGAGGAATTCCTACTTAGGACCAAGAAGGGGCTCAAGCCAGCGGCCAACCCTCTCATCACCTTAGGCGATTTGGCTCATAAGTTGGATGAGAGGTGGTTAATGGCGTACCACCTAAAGATCGCGCATTTTCTCCTCAGTTCACCAATGAAGAGTTGGTGGGGAAACTCGAGAGGTGTGTCAGGAGGTGGCGGTAGTCAGAAGCTATCACCAGCAAAAGTTGGCAGCAATAGTTCCCAAGAGGTTCCCTTCACCAGTTTGAGTTCTACCAGCAAAAACAAAAGGATGACTGGAAAAGGTAAATTGATTGAGTCACTCCCAGGCTTAAACATCCGCATCTGTCATTTTCCCCCATTGTTATTTCAAACAATTCCATCTCCAATAGGTATGTGAAATAAAAGCCTTTTCCTAATCAGTGGAGCTGGCCATATGTGGCCTGTCCATGGTCACAACCTGCTGTCCTATGGAGAATATTTCATCATAATTCTAAGTGTGGTTGTGGTGGAATCAAGAGTTTTACTTTGCATTCAATGCAATCTGACTGGGAAAATCATATTTGAATTGGTATTCGTAACTATTTATGGTGTCAACCCTTTGAGACTGAATTGTAATGATAATACTGACATTAGTACGCTTGATCCTAGTTCCATATTCAGTGAGCATATAGGGGAAGTGGTCCCTGACAGATACTGCTGTCACTCCATTTTTCCCTTTCCCATTTTTAGATAAAATAAAAATCCTGAAAAATCCAAATTTATATGTGAGGATAAGAAGGTCATCAGATATTTAGTGGCTATGGTTTCTAACTTTGGAAATTCCTGGCTAGTGCTCACAGTTGTCCTTTTTCTTATGCATCCCATAATATGAATGGCTGTACCATAGGTATTCTGGCTTGTGTTTTGGGTGTTAATTCACCCTGATCCAGCGCAGTCTTATTATTATCAGCACGCTCCAGTACAATTTGCATAATGTCACAGATGTTGCCTCAGAGGAACCCTTTATACCCTTGGGTTCAACTGCCAATGATAAAAGAATTACCAAAGAATATTCAAAGAGAGTGTACCCATTTGTAAAAAGCTTAGAGATGCAACTTTAGCCAAAATGAGAAGTGAATTAATACTGCAAGCTCCATTAAAATGAGACTACAAATGTATCCATTCAGCTGCAACAACCACGAGGTTCATGAGAGCACCAGGAGCTTTCAGAGCAGCAGCCATGCATTCACAATAAAACCAAAGCTCTATATAATTAGGAAAGAATTCATAAGACCTTAAAATAAAAGAATAGGAATCTGCTAGGCCTGAAACCAAGTTGAAAATCCATAATTGCATTATGAGAAAATCTTTATTTGATAGATATTAGTCCTATACTATATGC
This sequence comes from Massospora cicadina, assembly GCA_022478985.1. Classification (NCBI taxonomy): domain Eukaryota; kingdom Fungi; phylum Entomophthoromycota; class Entomophthoromycetes; order Entomophthorales; family Entomophthoraceae; genus Massospora; species Massospora cicadina. The sequence goes on from JAKSZP010006792.1 coordinate 57,120, forward strand.
CCCAATTTCAAAATAATATATTTTTATAGTTTTATTAATAAAGGACATCTTTTACAGAAGCTTCCTAAATTAATGTTATTGTTATTTGGTGGTAATAATGCTAGTAAATATATTATAGGGTGAGGATACCCTAGTGATAGAATATGGACCCTCTACCACTGCCTCCCTGGTTCAATTTTGGTACAGGAATTTTGGGTAGGGGATGACTATGACTGTGTTGGCGTTGCGCACCAATGCCTTAAACTGAGATAGCAAATAGCAAAGGCAAACCATGGAGTTCCTGGCCTATCATATGCCACACATAGTGATTTTCTGAATTTTATCCTCCTTTCCCATTCATTCAGTTTTCCCTTAATTGGTGCAGTATTGTCCCCAGGTCAGCCCACCTCAAATAAATTAAATAAAAAATATTATTATAAGAAGGTACTTAGCCTTCCTTTTGTAAAAAGGTGTTGAGAGAGATCTGGTCTTCTCTGGAGTAGCCCCAATATTTTTTATTTCAAGGCTAACACAGTTGGGCGCTTGTAACCATGTGAAGTAGACCCACATACAGAAGAATTAGACTCATAAATTGCCTAGCGGCGCACCCTGTTAACAAAATATATTTTTTTCTGTGGCTCAGGACCAAACATCAGCACTCCCTGAGTTAGTAGAACACTTTGGTAATAGCAGGTTTGCATCAAAAAAAATCTTGAAAAGCATACTGGCTATGACAAAAATTAATTTCATATACTTCCCTTTTATTAAAGTGAAGTGAAGCAAAGCCCCTCTTTTGTTACTTTAAACTATCTTGTGTCACATACTCCTTTAAAATTTCGCAACTAATCTCCACCAAACTTTACAAGTACATTCTGTACATATTCAGATGTGCATATTTTAATTTTATGAGGAATGGTTGAACCTAATATATGTTATTTTGATTTTTGAAGATTTGTTAATCTAAGTTAAATAATAAATTAATTTTACTTAAATTAAAACCCTTTAAAACAATAGTGTATTAAACCAATTTTACTCATCTGATCTCCACTAAACTATATATTTCATCCTTTTCATAATTTAAACTTTTTAGTATACTTGGGTTGAACTTATTTCTAGAAGATGATGAAAGACTTAAAGAGGTTAAACTTACAATTAGCCAACCTGGCACTTATATGTCTTTGCAGCTATTTAGTGGATGATTAGTCAAATCTACTCTAGTTTGTTATTATAGACTTTAAACTATTGGAAAGCCCGCTAAAAATTCAGTCAAGTTTATCATATTTATAATTCAAAAAGGTATATTTTTACATAATTAATGAGACAAATGGGAGATGAACAGCAGTATTTCTGAGAGACTCTTGATAGGATTTCAAATGGAATTGTTAATGAGCTTGATCATCAGCTTTTATCTGTACACTTATTTCTCAAAAATACTGAGGACAAAACTTTCAAAAGTTCAGTGTACATATTGGCAAAAAATACTGATATTGCTAAAAAATTTATGAAAAGTTACAAAAAATAAATGACCTATTGCCTTAATTAAAGCTATACATAATTGCTCAGTAGTCCTTGCTGCATCCTCTAATAAAGCTCAAGGATTGTATGCTAAGTTACGTTTAAGTAAATGAGCCATAATTATTTTGATTTAAAATCTTTGGGTGGCCAAGGTTCTTGCAAATGAATCAGTTGGCACAGTTACTGATTTAATCTATGATCCTTCTATCAAATATGAGACTTATAGTGAACGTACATCATTATGCATTCTCATTCAAGTTGAAAAAAATATACTTGTCTGACTAAATTATGAGGTCTCAGTCCCTATTGTGGCTATTACATCTTTATTTAATGGCATGGAATCAGTTGTAAATGAAAAAGTTTTCTGTTATGCTTGGATATGTGATCAGTTACAGATCCCAAGTAATAACTCTTGATAAAGTAATGGTTTACATTGGTGACAAAAAGTTCCAAGTTAGTTTAACTTATGTTAAATTATCAAGAGTAAAAACTTTGTGTAGATTGTTGTTGAAACCATCAATTAAATTCAACTGTTTAAAAAAGTAACAGTATTTAATTGATGAATGTACACTGAAATGAATTACAAAGACTGTGGAATATATTTCTATACAAAATAGATGATACTTATAAAAATATATGTCATCTTAGCAAGAAGCTACTTCCATTTGATGTGCATTGTTATTAATATATTAAATATTATTATATACTATATTCAAAAGTTATTGTTATTGTTATTTTTGTATATTATGTCAAATGTCTTACTTTTGTTTGTTGCTTGCTATAGTAAGTACTTTGTTATAAAAATAGTGTATTTTTGATAATCTGCACTTAAATTATTTTTATAAAATGCATTTCCCAAAATTTTTAAGATAAGAAAAAAATCATTTCTATATTGTAAAAAAACTCACATTTGTCTAAATACTTTGCTCTTTTAGTCCATGCTCAGAGACACCTAGTAATAGTTTCATTTTAAAGGATTGAACTAAGGTATGGAGTTAAAAAAGGGTGATAGGGTAGTTATCTAGAAAGATGAAACCTGCTATCACTTATTTCAGATTTAGTTTGTAACAGATTTGTCAGCGTTCCAACATCAGCTTGTTTAACCTGTAAGGCTGACTCACTGCTCAGGGGGTCCACTTCACGCATATTAGGCACCAGACAACCTTTGCTAACATCAAATCATTATTTCTAAGAAAATTCTCTTCTGATGCTACCCCTTGTAGCATCAATCTCCTAGATAAACTGTCTGCGCTTATGGCAAACCTCTTGTAGACATTTTTAGACTTATTCAACTTATGTGGCCCTCAGGACTCAATAAACCAATCCAAACTCTCTCTTGACATCTTAGGTCCAGTTTATCTGCAATAAAGAGTGTCTCCTTCAAAACAGGGAAGTTCTTAGACTAGTTACTGGACACAGAGTATGTGATTAATCCCAGACTGGTTACTAGTGATTACTTCACTTAATACAATATAAGTGCAAAAAAGGATAAACTTGAGATTCAGTGGAAAAGTTTTTTTTGAGATAAAAAGTGAAGTATTTTATATTTCAAGGTAGATTTAAGATATAGAAAATAGGAAATCAAAAAGTATTTTGGATTTGGGGTTTCAATATGAGGATTTTCCAAGATCTTCTAGTCAGACGGCGTCTGACTGCAGTTTTGGTGGCCTCACCCAGTTTGAGCTAATTCCTGTAGCCATGAGCTCCCTCTCATTGTGGTTATCCCTGAATTTGGATGTTCAGGGGCCCATTAATCCTCACCCACTTCTGGGTTGTGGGCTGTTGTACTCTCTTCTGATATTGGTTGATTACCATACCTGATAGAACTTTTTAACTTCTGGTTAAAGTGAAGGCACTCCTATAATGCGCCTCACATCAGATCATTGAGTTACTCTTGAAATTATATGATTTACAGATTTAGCAAAATTTACTTTTGAACCTCAGATATATTCATTCTCATAATTTGGTTAGCTCATCATTTTGTCACCAGCGGAATGAAAGCTATCTCAGCTCCCTGAAGGTATATAAGGGGTTAATTTCATAATGATTATTTGTTATGATGTCATCTTTATAAATTTAATCTTTTGACTTGTGAGGGTAAAAAAATTACTCTGATTGACATCATCTCATTTGACTGAAGAAACCTTTGCTTGCCATGTCTATAAAAGGGCCTCAATTGCCCTATCCACAGTGGGTTGGTCATCTGTACCTCCACCAGTTTGGAAGTTACTTTCATTCATTACATGGGTTGAGGAATGACGTTACACCAGTCATGGCTTCATCCACAACAAGGTCCAGGACCTATACTGGGTCAGGATAAAACATCATTACTCCCCTACCCTATTTTTATTAATCATTTAAAAGATAGCAAAATATAGAGATAAAAATACAAAGGAAGGTAGGGTGGTTGCCTAGTGGGACGGTTTCTGATACTTCTAGATCATAATCTAAAAATGGTTTTTCTAAACAATTTATAGTTATGTAGCAGATTTGATAGGCTCAAAGTTTTTAGCTAAGTGCTTGTGATTTTTAATTGATTTAATAGGTTTAATGGTCTTGGCCAAGTGTTTGGTGATTATCTATGATATAAAAATTTAAGATATCAATTTTAATTTTCTGTTAAACTACAAATACTGTAGTAAAGCATGAGTATCTTATGATTAGTATTATTATAAGGAAAAGGAAGCAAATTAAGCCTTATTTATTAGTTCTTCAGGTATACAAACAAGTAGGCCAAAGTATTAATTATAAGCACAAAATAGTTTTTCAGACAATCACACATAGATTTTACAATAAGTACTAAAAAATATAAATTAAACTGAACATCGATGAATCCCCCTTGGGTTGGGACCATCTAGTACTAAAAAAAAATATAAATTAAACTGAACCAGATGAGGAGAAGAATAAGCTACTTAAGTACCAAAATTTAGGAGGATTTTAGGAAGAGATTATAGGTTTTTGATTGTATTATAGAGTTGTTAAAAGATTTAATACCTATCTAAAACTTTTTGAGTAATTTAGCTATACCAAGAATTAAGATGTAGCAAATTTATTTTAAATTTTATTTGAGGTAGGCTGACCTTGAGACAATACCACACTGATTAAGGGGAATCAAAGAAATGGGAATGGAAGATAAAACCAAGAAAACCTCCATGCGTGGTTTATAGTAGGCCAGGAACTCCATGGACCACCTTAACTATTTGCTATATCAGTTTGGGGCTTTGATGCGCAACTCCAACACAGTCATAATTGTCCTCTACCCAAAGTTCATCTACCAGGATCAAACTCAGGGAGGCAGTGGTAGAGGGTCCTTATTCTACCACTGGGGTATCCTCCCCTGCTGTAGCAACTTTATTACATTAAAGATTTTAAAAAAGTAAATATAATAAACTTTACATAACGAGAAATATAATTTGGAAAGAACAACCTTTATTTGAGCCTTTATTACAGTATCTAAAAGTAAAGAAGCTCTTAAAAAGATCTAAAATATATATGTGAATTTAAAAGTAAATGAGGCAGGTTGGCCTTGAAACAAATATACCACGCCAAGTTTTTTAGCCTGTGCTGGTTTTAACTCTGTTTCAATCAAAACCTGACCCAGAGTGGAGCGGAAACCACCACGCTATGCTACCACTCCTGTATATATTTGAATCTAAGTAATGATGTTTATTAAAATTTATTTAAGAGAAACTTCCTTTGCTTTTAATAAAGTATATTTGTACTAAACTTTACTATATTCAATTAACTCATATTTTATAGTCTTTGAAGATTTTAGGGTAGCTTTCTGTGCTGTTGAGTACCATTGGTATCTTTCATAGCAGGTAAGGCCTAACCTACCTCCTATCATCCTTTAAAGAGATCCTTGATAGTTTTAGGTGGCACTTTGTTTAGCTGTAGACTGGTTTTTCTTAGACTTTCTTTGAGTTTTAAAAGCCCCGAGGGGCTCTTAGGTGGGCAACTATTGCAGGATGAATGCCTGGGGTACTGCCCCCCACCACACTAGGGCTGCACAAATCTAAGCACCACTTAAAAGTGGGCCCAATCGCAATTGGGAGTAGCTCATGCTACCCCCTAAACTGTTATATGCCCACTCTGGTTAAGTACTGGGCAGCACGGCTGCATCATCCAGGACAGGTGATATGCCTCTCATCCCCTTGCAGGGGACAAGACCTAATGACCCCCAGGTTTAAGGCCCCTGAGGGGGAGAAGCTGAAGCCCTCCCCTTTGTCATCTGCTTTTTTAGTGGAGTTATGCTTTCTGGCCCCTTTTTATCCAGGAAGCCTTGGAGTCCTTTTGGATCTGCCTTAATTTTCTTGCATGATTCATTTCACTACCAGACAGCTCATGCCAACCAAAATGGCAGCTAGCCAAGCTTCAGGTCAACTTGGCAAACTGCGGCATTTATTGTAGGCAGGTGCACCAAAGTGCAGCCAACCAGGATTGCCCTTCCCTTGTCCTGGGGTCTGCACCCATTCAACCCTAGCTCATGGGGAGGCCGTTTGAAAGGCACCATGCCCAACTTGTACCCCCCCCCCTTTCTGCCCATATTTTCCCTCAGGGAGTGGTAGACACCCACAAGAACAAGTTGGCACAGTCATCACTACCATCCTGCACTTCTTTCAGGTCATTACAGGACCCGACCAATGTGCCTCTTTTGGTTTTAGTGTTAGCTACCCACCCATTTTTCACAGGCTTTCCCCGGTTGCATCATGCAGAGGCCCCAGCTTACCCTAACTAGATCACATTTTTAGACTTTCTTTGGTGCTCAGCACCAGAAGTCATATCACTATCTGTGACAATTGGATAATATAGCTGGAATAACACTATAACTTCAGGGTTTGCACTAAGTAGATACTTCAAAAGCTTTATATATCACTAGTATAATACCTGTGCTTTGCTACAGTGTTTATAATTTACCAGATGATTATAAATTATTTAGTTTTTATATTGGTAGATAGCAAGGAGTGGTAGCATAACAGGGTGGTTCCTGCTCCACTCTGGGTCAGGTTTTGATTGACAGGTTTGCAACTAGCACAGGCTAAAAAACTTGGCATGGTATATTTGTCCCAAGGTCAACCCACCTCTTTTACTTGCTTTTTTATATTGGTAGATAGCTATCAATAAGTTCAGAAACTATTAACTCTATCAAATATTATAACCTCAAACCACTTAGCCAAAATAATTAAGCCTAAAAATTAATTAAACCATCATTCACTTACCCAAAACTATTGAGACTATCAAATCAACTAAAAAATAAACTACCACTCAGCAAAAACTAATTGTTGAACTTAAAAAACAGCCAAAAACTACCAACCACTAATCAAAACCTATGGAACCATCAAATTAAATGAATACGAAATTGCTCAACCAAATTGCTATATAATTAACATTAGAAACATATACAATTTAGATCTTATATAGAACTGTTTTATTAAAATATATATGCCTTTAAAAAATAGCATTTTATCATTCACAAACTTTATAAAATACTTGTGCTATGTTTGGTGATTCTTGGTTATTTGCTCATGAGATAATGCATCATATATACAAATAAATAAACAGAATGATACTTTTGTAAAAAAAATTAAGCTAATTCTTGTTGATACCCAAATTAACACAGATTTCTTTTAATTTTATTTGAGGTGGTCTGACCTTGGGACAGATATACTGCACCAATAGAAGGGATAGGGAGTAGGGAGCAAAAATATTGGAGTGGAGGACAAAACCCAAGTACTGGGGGTAAAACCTTCCTTCAAATGTTCTGATAGGACAGGATTTCATGATCTAACTTCACTAATTCGCTTGGTTGGACCAAGGCATGGTGCACAAATCCACATGTATTGCTATCCTCTTAGCACAGAAATACAATTTCTGCTATGACGAAATTGGAACCTGCATCATGAGGGGTGATAGTGGGATGCCTATCCTGACTATGCCACACCTATTAACGCAGATTTCTTTGTGGGCTTAAATTTTACCTGATAATTATAAACAATTATTTTAATATTTATAGATGGTATTGATAAATTAAGATATCAAATATTTTGAATCAATATAAAATTACAACCATTAGGCCAAACCCAATTAAATCTATCATATTAACTAAAATTTAACCATTTATCTGAAACCTTTGAGCCCATCAAATTAACCTAAATCCACTAACCACTCAGTCAAATTAATTGTTGAACTTTTAAATAAATCCAACAATCAAAATCCACCAACAACTTTACCAAAACCAATTAACTTATATTATTAACCAATCACTAACTGTTTAATAAGATCATCATGCTATTAATCAATCCAAAACCAACAACCACTTGGCAAAACCATTAAACCTATTGAATCAATCAAATATCAAACTGCTCAGCTGTAACAATATACCAATTTTTTTTGAAAACATATTAAATTTCACTTGTTACATATAAAAAATTTTTATTTTATTAAGAAAATTAAAAATCTAGCTTTGAGTTGCACACAGACCCCCTCCCATCTATATATTTCCAAATTTTCAAAAATTTACATGCTGAAGTTTTGGCTGGGCATCACTCACACACACTGTAAGGAGAGTGTCTATAACTCTCCTGTTCCCAGCATGGTAGTGCTCGGTGCACAAGGCCAATGTCAGAGAACTAGCCATTAATGCCAAAGTCATTAGAGTACAGCAGAGGGTGCTGGAGCAATAACAGCTTAGGCATAGGAAAGCGAGGTTTATGATAAAAACACCAGTAGAAATGGCGCGGTGCACATATCAGAAAGGTTTAAGTGACCCAGGTTGGAGGGAACCTGGGCGAACAAACTGTGCACAAGTTGAGAGCTGTAAGGTCCCTGAAATGGCAAGGGTAATGGAACGTGAGACCTCCTTGAAGAGGTTTGCGCACAGGAGCAATCAGAATATCATAAAAATGGTAAAATAACGTAAATGGGAAAAGTTTTATTTGCAAAGTTGACCAACAAGGAATGTTGTTCAGGGAAAATGTATTTAAGCTTGGATGGGGAAATTGGGGTTATGCTGCAGTGGGCCCAAGCAGCGACTCACTAATAGGGCGATACTGCCATTCAAGTTAGTAGAATAGGCCAAAACTGACTTCCTTCAAATGATTGATTGAAGTTGGATTTGACCCAAGCGCGTTATTTCATAGATAGAATGGGTTTTGAATCCCCATTCCTTGACTAACCAAACTGAACCATCCGCCTTTATTTGGTAGATAGTTCATTTTAATGTGTGGCCCAATATCAGGGGCTGGGTACTCAGCACCCCACTAGGACCAACCTGGTCATATTTTGCCCTTACCCAGCGCTATTCTAGGGTGTGCTTCAGGTCTGGGAGGCCCTGTAGCTTCACCTTTTGGGCCTCCAAGCGCCCAGCCTTATCTTTGGGGTTGTTCCCCACTATTATGTCATGTGCATATGACATTACCCTCTCCTCCTGATGGGGCTCAACCCCCTCCAGGGGCTTGCGCCAGGGAAAAGTTCTTGTGGGCAGGGTCCAACTTCATGGTGGCGATGGTCACTTTCAGTTGGGATATGGCAGCCTGGGGAAACCGCTGGTGGAAGGCGTCAATCAGTTCTTGGGCATGCACACAGTCGCGCGCTGGAACCCAACTGTTTTCTGCAGTGTCAAAGCCCTTCCAGGATACCAGGTACTCAGGTCTTCTTTTCACAAGGCGTGAGGCAACTATTTCTTCCACCTCCTACTCTGGCGCCCCATCCACAAGATAGGCCTCAGGAGTCTCTGGTGGGGGTCCCTCAGCAACGTTAGTTTGCTCTTATGAAACACTGAGAAGATCCATAATGAGGGGGATCTAGCTGGTATGAGGCATGGGCCACCTTTCTAACAACGCGGTAGGGGCCAATCCTCTTTGGTCCCAGCTTCTTAAATGGCTGCTTGATTGGGATGTTATGAGCATCAAGCATCACAAGATCCCCTTCCTTGTATGTGGGACCCACTCAGCGCTTCCTATTGGCGTTCTCCTTATAGATCTGCATAGCCGCCTCCAAGCTTGTGGAAACCCCTGGTGGACCTTCTTGATTGTCTTGGCAAAGTCCAGCACCACTTTAACCTTTGAACCCACAGTTGGTCTCCATGTTAAAGGCGGGGTTAAAGCCAGGGCTGGCGAAAAATGAGGAACAGCTGATCAAAGAGTGCAAGGTATCGTTGTAGCTAAACTGGGCCATGGGAAGGTGAGAAGCCCAATATGAATGATCTGCAGTGGTGTAACACCGCAGAAACTGTTCCAAGCACTGGTTCACTCGTTCCATCTGCCCATCTGATTGGGGATGATAGGCAGTTGAATGGCAAGGGCGAATCTGAAGAGCCTTACACAATTCTTCCAAAAAAATGGAGGTAAACTGAGGGCCCTGGGCACTGATAATTTCTTGAGAAACCTCATGTAGTGCAAACACATGAATAACGAAAAGCCTAGCTATCTCAGCTGCGGTTATGGTGGCTCTACAAGGAATAAAGTGGGCAAAATTCGTGAACTGGTCCACCACTACCATGATGGCATCATAACCATCTGAGACTGAAAAATCCACAATGAAATTAACCAAGATGGAAGTCCAGGGCCCATCAGCCTTTTGGACTGGTACCAACAACCCTGCTAAAGGTTGACGATTGGGTTTCATCTGGTTGCATACCAAGCACTCCTTACAATACTGGCCCACCTGCGCTGGCAAGCCCTTCCAATTGTATGTATGAAGTATCAACTTCAAGGTCTTTGCTTTCCCCAGATGACCAATGGTGATTCCATCATGATGGTCCCAAATGATGTACGGGCGCAGTGGTCCAGCAGGCACCCAAAGGTGTCCCTGGAACCACACCATCTCATCCTTGACATGATAGCCCCTGGATAGATCCTCTTGATTTGAAGCGCTCTTTGCAAGTACCAGGGTATATTCGCCTGACAGCGGCTGGGAGAGGATGACCTTTCTGAACATACCATATTCCTCTGCGTTATCAAGAGGTGCAAGCGCTGGCCCGTTAGCCAGGGGGAAGAAACAACATAACTTTTCTTGAAGGAATCATCACCTGGGTGTTGTGCACTTCTACCTCCTTGAGGTCAGGGGCTAATTCAGGGTTGCGGCTCAAAGCATCCACTAAACCATTATCCTTGCCCTTGGTGAACTCATACGTGAATGCAAATTGGGCAAGGGTCTCATGCCAACGGGTCTGACGTGGGGTTAGGACATTAGGGGCGCGGTAGTACATCAAAGCGCGGTGGTCTGTACGTATGTGGAATGGCTGGGTAGATCCATGCAAGTGGTGACGCCAATATGTCAGCGCCTCCACCACTGCTAGGAACTCCTTATCATAAACAGCGTAATTTAACTCAAGCAGAGACATCTTCCTAAAAAAATATCCACCGGATGCTCTATGGGTCAACATGGCGAAGAACAGTTGTGGACAACAGGGTGCACTTCACTGCTTGGAAAGCATCCTCCAAAGTGGGGGACCACTGAAGCACCTTGGCACCACTAGCTTTTGTTTAAGGGAGCCGTAACCTCAGATAGACTGGGGGTGAACTTCTTGAGGAACGTGCACGTCCCCAAAATCTCCTTAATTCCTTAACTGAGGTGGGGGTAGGCCACTCACAAATCGCCTTCTCCTTGTCTGGAGTTATCATATGTCCCTGGTCAAACACGACGTTGCCCAGAAACTTGACCTGGGACTTAAAGAACTCGCACTTAGAAATTTTCAATGTAAGGCTGGCTGCCTTCAACCGCTCCACCACTTGCCAAAGGTGAACTGCATAAGACTCCTGATCAGGGGAAAACATCAGGATATCATCCATGTAGGAGATCGCGCATACCCCTAACAGGTCTCCCAACGCTGCATCAATGCGGCGTTAAAAGATAGCAGGGGCATTCTTAAGCCCAGAGGGCATGACCCTAAACTGGAAAATCCCTTTTCTGGTATGGAATGCGGTCAACCACTCTTGTCCTTTTTTAATCCAGATCTTATTGAACGCGTTGAGGCAATCCAGCTTGGAGAAGGCCTTCGCCTTCTCCACATAGTGTGCAATCTGGGAATCCAAAGGGATGGGATGGAGGTCTGGTACAGTAACGTTGTTAAGGTTACCATAGTCTATGCAGGGGAATAAGGTACCATCAGACTTCTCCACGAAGAGTAGTGGGGAGCATACAGGGGAGGTACGCTGAAAAATTTCACCCTTGGCTAACTGTTCTTTTACCCACACATCCAACGCCTCCTCCTCCCGGACAGTCAATGGGTAAATAGGGGAAGAGATATGCACCAGAACCACCATGAGCTTGAGTCATAATCAAACTCAGAGTGCTCAGGAAGTGCGTTGGCAGATGCTGCATCAAAAGAGGATTCCAAACCCACCAAGCAAGAAGGTATAGGAATTTCCACTGAGGGCTTCTGCATTGAGGCAAGGCAACAAGGGAGACGGTGGGGCCAATGGGGCAATTCGTCTGAGGTATTTTCTTCTGACAAAGGCACAATGAATGTGCGACCATTTTTCATGGTGAGGGACTGGTATTCTCCTTCAGGTTAGTTCTTACATCAAAATTCCGCCACCACTCCACACCCAAAATGATAGGGAATAGGAGGTTTTTGATCGCACTGAAGTGATCAGACAAGTGGTACTTGCCAACCTGATAGTCCACTGTCCTAATGATCTTCATAGTGGGAATACCTTGGGATGCCCCTCCTCTAACCACATCATCTGGCAAGTAACTCAGTCCAAGGTAGTCAGCTAAGTACTGGTCCATATAGTTTCCAGAGGCGCCAGTATCCACCAAAATAGTAGTGGCGAGCTTCCCTAAAGAAGAGAGAGGGTGGCAGTCAACAGAAAATACCCGGAATTGTCTTTATTTATGAAAGACAATGACAACACTTCACCAAAAATTTCATCATCTGGCTCAATTATGCAAACAGAATTAGTTTTGGAATCAAAAAAGGGGGTGAGATATTTGGCCACTCTTAATACTGAGGCCACATACCCCACCATTCCTTCTGCAGGGTCATATACTTGATTATATTTTAAACGCAGTGCCTTTTCCACTTCCTGAGTGCGCCTAATCATGGTAGAGGTCAACAGTGGGTTCTTGGAGAAAATTTGATATACCAGAATAGGGTCCTCATCCAGTCCATATGAACTAATAAATGGTTCAGAGGTAAAGACCAGGTTTCCATTTTAAAACGCGTTTTCTGAAATGAATAACCCTATCCCTTGATCCACAACAGAATGTCTGATGTATCCAAGGCCAACACCACCAGGTCCATCTGCACTGATTCCCTCCAGCATCATCTGAATGCGCCAGAAAAGGGAAACTTGTTTCTTAGAATGGAATTTAGTTAATTTGGTGAAAAGTCAGGGAATCATGACTTTCAGACATCAAAGTGTCTGAATCCACTAGGCACAAACATGAAGGGTGGATACTTTCCAGTTGGAGGCAACCAAAATAACGCTGAGTTGCTCCAAACTTCAGGAAAAAGAGGAAACAGTGGTGCTGCTAACAACAGCTGGAGCCCACAGCTGACAGCCACTGTTTCCACTTTGGAAAAGTTCCACACGGAAAAATTTTGTGCACATAAGAAAATTAGGTTGGTCAATTAATGTAAGTAGAGTGTCTATAACTCTCCTGTTCCCAGCATGGTAGTGCTCGGTGCACAAGGCCAATGTCAGAGAACTAGCCATTAATGCCAAAGTCATTAGAGCCCAGCAGAGGGTGCTGGAGCAATAAAAGCTTAGGCATAGGGAAGCGAGATTTATGATAAAAACACCAGTAGAAATGGCGCGGTGCACATATCAGAAAGGTTTAAGTGACCCAGGTTGGAGGGAACCAATGAACAAACTGTGCACAAGTTGAGAGCTGTAAGGTCCCTGAAATGGCAAGGGTAATGGAACGTGAGACCTCCTTGAAGAGGTTTGCGCACAGGAGCAATCAGAATATCATAAAAATGGTAAAATAACGTAAATGGGAAAAGTTTTATTTGCAAAGTTGACCAACAAGGAATGTTGTTCAGGGAAAATGTATTTAAGCTTGGATGGGGAAATTGGGGTTATGCTGCAGTGGGCCCAAGCAGCGACTCACTAATAGGGCGATACTGCCATTCAAGTTAGTAGAATAGGCCAAAACTGACTTCCTTCAAATGATTGATTGAAGTTGGATTTGACCCAAGCGCGTTATTTCATAGATAGAATGGGTTTTGAATCCCCATTCCTTGACTAACCAAACTGAACCATCCGCCTTTATTTGGTAGATAGTTCATTTTAATGTGTGGCCCAATATCAGGGGCTGGGTACTCAGCACCCCACTAGGACCAACCTGGTCATATTTTGCCCTTACCCAGCGCTATTCTAGGGTGTGCTTCAGGTCTGGGAGGCCCTGTAGCTTCACCTTTTGGGCCTCCAAGCGCCCAGCCTTATCTTTGGGGTTGTTCCCCACTATTATGTCATGTGCATATGACACACATATACACACTTTCTTTTCTTATTATAGATAAAAAACTCTACTATTTTCTGGTAGAGTTTTATTAATTGTAGGAATTAAGTTTTTATTTTGTTTCCCATAAAAATAGTTGTATAGATTTATATTCATCTGCGGTTTATCTAATTTTCACTATCATTGGTTATACAAGGAAAACATTCCCACAAATGTCAGTTGAGGACCACTCCACCACAGCTGAGAATCAATTTACTAATGATGCACTCCTCTGTATCTCATAAAATTATAATTCTCTCAGATACCTATAGCATAGACCCAAGTGAGGCACCCCTTAAAATATCAGCAATCCATCTAACAACAGCAAAGTTAATCAATTGTATTAATTACAAGGTCTCATATTTATAGGTGTCTCCTAATATGAACAAAAAGGAGGTGAATTTATAGACAAATGTGAATTTTTCATTAAATATAAAAATGAATGTTACATTTTAAAAAAAATTTAGGAAATGTGTTCAATAATAAGAAAACAAATTAAGTGCAAATGATCTGTTATCCACTATATTATATAATAAAGTATTTATATATATTAAGTAAAAACAAAAGTAGGATATTTGACATGACATACAAAAATAACAATAACAATAACTTTTGAATATAGTATAAAATAATATTTAATATATTAATAACAATACACATCAAATGGAAGTAGCTTCTTGTTAAGATGACATATATTTTTATAAGTATCATCTATTTTGTATAAAATATATTCCACAGTCTTTGTAATTTATTTTAGTGTACATCCATCAATTAAATACTGTTACTTTTTTCAAACAGTTGAATTTAATTGATGGTTTCAACAACAATCTACACAAAGTTTTTACTCTTGATAATTTAACATAAGTTAAACTAACTTGGAACTTTTTGTCACCAATGTAAACCATTACTTTATCAAGAGTTATTACTTGGGATCTTTAACTGATCACATATCTAAGCATAACAGAAAACTTCTTGCATTTACAACTGATTCCATGTCATTTAAATGAAGATGTAATAGCCACAATAGGGACTGAGACTCCATAATTAGTCAGACAAGTATATTTTTTTCAACTTGAATGAGAATGCATAATGATGTGCATTTACTATAAGTCTCATATTTAATAGAAGGATCATAGATTAAATCAGTAATTGTGCCAACTGATTCATTTGCAAGAACCTTGGTCACTCAAAGATTACATCTTAAAATAATTATGGCTCATTTACATAGACATAATTTAGCATACAATCTTTGAGCTTTATTAGAGGATGCAGCAAGGACTTCTGAGCAGTTATGTATAGCTTTAATTAAGGAATAGGTCATTTATTTTTTGTAACTTTTCATAACTTTTTACCAATACCAGTATTTTTGCCATTATGAACACTTTGTTTTCAAAAGTATTATATCTAATATTATTGAAAAATTGTGAATATAACAGTTGATGATCAAGCATAGTAATACTTCCATTCATAATTGTCATGGTTAAATGACATAAACGTGGGAGTGGATTGCAAGGATAATGAGAAAATCAGACAGGCCAGAGGAGTCAAGTTGGCTGCCCTCCTTGACTTGAGATTACTGTAGATAAACATCAGTTAAGTTCAATCAAGCCCAAGTAAATCCTCAGAATTGTGTGATGGGAGCCCAAGTGTTACATTGACAGGGTCAAAGATTACCCATTAAAGCTTGAATGAAGACAGAATATTACATTTAATTCTGAATGTGAGTTGCATTTGTTTACAAATTTCAATGTTACTAATTATGTGGGTTCAGAGGTATCAAAGTCTCAAGTTTGCACTTACTTGAGATTTTAAACTACTATAAGTGGGGGGTCTCATTTATTGGTGAGATTTGTTTTCAAGCCTTATAATTTAATAAGTCCTAAATTTAAGATTTTCTCTTAAATTAGTTTTGCTCTGACCAATCTCTGTTAGTCATCTCTCCTACAAACAAAGGACTTTTCTTTATGATATTTATCTACTTTATGCTACATGTTATAGGCCTTGTGGTATACCTCCTTATGGCAGTATCCTGGGTTTATTGTCTAAGCACAGAAATTACATCCACCATGTGGGGTGCAGATGCACTGGTTTTATTATTAGTCTTTTTTAAGGAGTTATAGACATTCTATTCACAGAGATCCTATTAAAGTTTCTTGTAAATATCATTGTTCATCTCCCATTTGTCTCATTATTTAGGTTAAAAAATACCTTTTTGAGCGTTAATTATAATAAACTTGAAAATAGTATGAGCATTTTTTCCAAAAGCGTAAAGGCTATAATCATATACTGGAGGAAGTTGTGACTAATTGCCCACTAAATAAATGCAAAGACCTCTAAATGGCAAGCTGGCTAATTGTGGTTTAGCTTATCCAAGTCTTTGGTCAACTTAAATATATAAGCTTAACCCTATAATACTGGCTTCATCTATAAATATGTACAGAATGTATATGTAAAGTTTGGTGGAGATTGGATAAGTAGTTTCAGTCTTAATACAATATTGTTTAAAAGGGTTTTAATTTAGTGAAATTGAATGATTACTTAACTTAGGTTCAACCAATTATCACAAAAATGAAAATATGCACCCCTGAATATGTAACAAACGTACATGTAAAGTTTAGTGGTCTTTGGATGAGTAATTTTGGAGGAGTATGCATTAAAAAAGTGCAAAGTGGTAGATCGAGGGGCTTTACTTCACTTTTCCCTAATAAAGTGACAGGCCTCTAGATACATGTGCTTTGCTAAGGTCTTTATATTTTACCAAAGGATTTGAATATACTATTTTAGATTTTATTTTTAAATAACCACCAACCACTTGACCAAACCTATTGAATCTATCATTTTAATTAAAAACCACCAACCACTCAGCCATAACCAAACTGAACTTATCACATCAACCAAAAACTACATAACCGCTCAGCCAAATAAAACTAAGTCTATTGAAAAATCAAATATTATCAAACTAATACTCAAATCCAATAGAGTCTAGAAATCAACTAAAACCACCAAATACTCAGCCAAATCTATTGAACTTATCAAATTAACTAAACCTACTACTCATCAGTAAAAATCGATTATATCATCAGATCAACCAAATATCTATCTTTTGCAAAAGAAAATTGAAACTTTAGAATCAATAAACCCACTAATGAATTGTATTATAGATATAGATTCACAGATATCTTTTGCAAATTTGTGTTATAAATTGAACTTAAAAACTCTTACCTACTAAGAACCAAATTTCAATAGGTACACACATACCAAAGTTTGCATATATACATGATTTATTATGAGAGAAATATTTTTTATTTTATTTCATATATACAGATTTACATTTTTTGCAATTTTTGTTGCTAAAATTGAGCTTTAAAAATATCCTTTACGTATTTGATAATCTGTCACCAAGCTGCATATACGTACCAAATTCCCTGAACGTAGGTTTGTTGGTTTTTAGAATAATTTTTGAATGCAATTTTTTATTTTATTTTATTCAAGATGGGCCGACCTGGGGACGATACCGCACCGATTAAGGGAAATCGAATGAATGAGAAAGGAGGATAAAATCCGGAAAACCTGCATGCGCGGCATATGATAGGCCAGGAACTCCATGGACCACCTTTGTTATTCGCTATCTCAGTTCAGGGCATTGGTGCGCAACGCCAACACAGTCATAATTGTCCCCTACCCAAAGTTCCTGTACCGGAATCGAACTCGGGGAGGCAGCGGCAGAGTCCTTATTCTACCACTGGGGTATCCTCCCCTTCCTAGCTTTTGTAGTTTAAGAGAAATGGTGATTAATAGTGTCTTTTATATAGATTATAGATATAGAAGACTATAGATTATAGATTAGTAGCGCCCAATAAAACTATCTCGAAAATTCTAGACAGTCTTTAAAAGGGATCCTCGTTTTATCTGGAAACTTCTATAAGTTCGGATACGATTTTGAATGCGTTTTTTCGCATGTTGAATAGAAGGTTCTTGGTAAGTCGTCATAGCAGTCTAGTGGGTAGATCGCAGTAAACTTGGTTTCAGCTAAATTTCCCTAAGTCAGGAGTCGGCTGAATAGGGTTTAATGAAATTTATAGGCTTGTAAAAGAGTGGATACACTGGTGGTAGCCTGGAAGGCTTACGCAGCAGAAATCTAATAGAATGGGATTATAATTTGGAGCAATTTAACTAATTTAGCTGGCTGCAGGTTATACTAAATTAGTGCATTTGATCTGAGGGTACAATAAAAGTGATAAGCTAACTGGGAATTAGCTTTAACGTACATTGATTTTTTCGCATATCGTTTCCAAACTGGATTGTATACTTGACTTGCTCTTTGCCTTATCTTTTTAACGATGAAGCCGATAAGCTTTGCTGAGGAGGGGAAACTTGGCCGCAGCCCAGTTCCTCATTTGATGCAGGTACCTTTTTGAATAGTCTTAAGATAAACTTAGTCCCCATTCCTCCTCTTGAAGCTGTAGTTTGCTGTTGTTCTGGCTTCCTTTTTATGTTTTATACACTTCAAGCAAGCTTCGCATACTTGCTGCATTTTTCCTTTGTTATGTTTGTAGGTTTGTTGAAAACATATAGGTGGAGTTTATTTTTTGATACTTTGGCTTATTTCGGTGATGTTTATTAGTTTTTTTATAAATGCTTTGATGTTAATGTACTCTAATAAAGTTGTTTACCACAATAGTATGCCTTTCAAAGTTTTTTCTTTACTTATTGTTTTTGAATTTTACTAATGCCACCGACTATTTTTATTTTACTAACTGTTTTTTGGTATCCCTACTAGGAGCTTAACTGGGACTGTGGTAAGTGTTTTAAACATGTACTGGTTATTCAGATTGTTTTGTTCATCACTTTTTGCCCTTTTGTCGATTCTCGCGTATTTTTGAAGCGAAGCTTGTTGATACATTATCCCAATTCACATTTTTACTAATCAACCCGTGTTTTTAGGCCTGGCGTGTGTTGAATGGTTTTAAGGTTAATTTTCATATACTCATGGTCTTCTGCCTCGTCAATTTACTAAAACTTTTTCAGGGCGCTCGGTGCTTATTCTGTAACGCTTCCGAGTCTCAAAAAGCAGGTAGCTAGTTCTACTGTCTGGACAATCGATCTATGCTACCTACTAGCGCATCATGCACCTGATGCCGATTTTACTTTTTACACCTCCTTTTTGGGCGCCAACCCTGAGCATGTTCGAGCGGCCCAATATTATAGTGATGTCACTCCTAACGATCTACTCAGAGTTGATAGAATGTTTACGTTGGCCCGCAGACACGCTATATCCATCATTCGTATGTAAGTTGAAGGTTTAGTTGAGATCATTGCATAGGCTTGGAATTATGTTTACCTTGTTTGCTGAGCTGTTATTATTTGCTTCTTTAATAAGGCCTAAAATGCTTAAGGTTGTTTTAAACAGTTTGGGAGGCTCTAGGATTTTAAATTGGCAGGGGTTTTAATTATATCTGCTTTAGGGTATTTCCACTGGAAGATTTTAAAAGGTTTTTACTCCACCGCGCGTTTGCCATAATTGTCCTTGTAATGCCGAGATGCTGTTTTGCGAATGCTGTGTAAGTCTTTAATTAAAGCTTTTTATATCCTGTGGTTTAGAACCTTTACTAAATGGTTTATTGATCTATAATTTAGTTAAACAAAAATCCAGCTTTGGAATTATATTTGGAATTGATATTATGAAACGTTTAGCAAGGCATTAACCATATTATAGTCTACATCAAACTCCTCAAAATTATGCCGTGTTCCGTCGCTGGGAGCCTTTTCGAAAGCATTTAGCTGGAGGGCATGCTGCTCGTCGCCCTCTTCAATAGAATATGCTGGTCATTATATCGTTTTAATAGGGTATGAACCATCCTCCGATTGTTTTATTTACCGGGATCCTGCTGCTCGGGCTTACTTTTGCATGATACCATCATCAAAATTTGAAGTAGCCAGAAGATTTCCCGGCACCGATGATGATTGGTAAGTTTATACTATTTACCCGGCTAATTTATTTCATTA
This sequence comes from Massospora cicadina, assembly GCA_022478985.1. Taxonomy (NCBI): domain Eukaryota; kingdom Fungi; phylum Entomophthoromycota; class Entomophthoromycetes; order Entomophthorales; family Entomophthoraceae; genus Massospora; species Massospora cicadina. Next base: position 77,070 of record JAKSZP010006792.1, read on the forward strand.
GTGTTGTTATTAAGCTTTAAGGGGTTCTAACCCCTTGTTTGAAGTGCCAGTACCATTTTTGTTGATCGCTGGTCTCCTGTAAATTCCATTTTAACCCTGATATATCTTCTGGGAGGCCCAGAATAGCTTTATACTTTTAAGATTTGTTTTCCATCTAACCGAAACTTTACATTACAACTAAAGATTGTCTTTTCATATTTATATAATTTTTGGCCAGTTTTAATTTAAGCCAGTTACTTTCGGTACAGCTAGGGATTACACTAAGTTCGACTATCCTGAGTTTGCTGGGCTTAGATTTGACAAAACCAGAAATAAATCTTAGGACAGATTTAACATAATTTCTCATCTTGCTTTTGAATTAATTGATGAACAAAGCTTAGTTTAAGAGCTAGCTTCATGTAGGTATTGGCCTAAGCCCAAGGTGACTAAAGTCCGTCTAAACTCAGTTCAGTGCAGATGTACGCTTATTAAGGCTCTCCCTAAGTTTTATGTGAAAAGCGCTTAAACAATTTAGTTCTAGTTTTAATTAAATTATTAATGAATTGTATTTCTCAACGAAGGTATTAAGGTCCTAGTAGTAACTTTTACTTACCTGATTGTTTGCTACTACATTAATGACCGTTTAATTAAGTCCTCAAAGTCTCTATCAGATTTTTACGTTCATACAAAAAGCTATCCAGTATTTGTGCTTGTAGGGAATTTATAGCCTCATTTATTAAAAGTGGGTTATAAGGCCCTTGATAATGTGTAGCTTTGTCAAAGTACAAGCTTAAAGTACTAAGCCACTTTACTGAACTGTTTTAATAATTCTTCGTATTTTATATAAACACATCTACATCTGAACTACTCTCAACTTGTCAATAGCTGTAATGAATTAATTTTAATACCTAGATATTGTTATACTATAAGGGAATATAGTGAATATATTGAATGTTTTATGTGGCTGAAAAAGAGTGTAATTGTAAGCAAAGCTATCATTGTCTATCAAATGGTCTAGACACATATATGAGCTTGTAACCATAATTCTAGCAGTTTATATCACATTTAAGTGACTTTCTCCAAATATCAGTACTGTACTGGCCCATTGTTGAAATTAGTGCTGGGGCATCAGATTTTAGTGCACAGGATACTATGCTTAAAAATGCTAGGTACTGTTAGATGATAGTGACCTTGGAAAAACTTGTAAAAGGAACCTTTTTTGGCAAGAGAGCTTTTATTCAAAATAAAGATAAGCACAATGTAGTATCAAATACTGATAAGGGTTTTCCAGCTCACTAGCATACATTTTCTTTGCTGTATATTTCTCCAGCAATATAGGAAAAAAGATCCCTTTACTATTAAACCCACCAAGATATTTCCCTTTCACTAACATCCTATTGGTGCAATTTATATTTACTAATTAGCACAGAAAATAGTAGATTAGAGAAGTTATTATCTAAATTAGGCTAATGGAGTGAATTACTAGGGCTCGGGGTATTTGCATTATAGTTGCAATCAACTGACTGCAATTGAGACGCCGGTGGATAGCCATAATAACAATAATATCTCTCATAGTAAATATTTTATGTTGGTGTGAGGGATATGATAGAACAATATGATTAAACTTAAGTGTAACAGAAATTGCACTGGTAAGGTAAAGATTTAATCTGCTATAATAATTGTTTACAGCATTTTACAGGCCAATTCATATTCATTACAAACCTAAATTGTATATTTTTCATGGATTTTCACATTCATTACAAGTCAATATATAATTATTTCTTGGATTTTCACATTATTATTTAAGCCATATATTTTTCTTATATCCAAGATATTTAGATTCTGAGATTATTGAGTATTGAAATTTTGATTCTGTTTTCTATTTGTATTTTTTTCTGGTCACAAATAGGCTTTGATTTTGAATTATATTTATTAAATTTATTAAATAATCATAAATTATCTTGTAATGGATGCAAAAATCAATGGAATGATTATAAATTGGCTTGTAATGAATGCAAAAACAAACATAAAAAATATGATTTGGCCTAGAAAACCATATATAGCTAAAGGCACCAAGGCAAAAATCACCAAGAGTAATTTAATACAATTTTGTAAAATCTCTACAAAGTAAAGGGCCATGCACTAGAGTACTCAATAATCATACAAATCCTATAGATATATTAGCTAAAATATAATTATTATATAAACGTTGCATAATCTGATGGTTGATCAAACCAGATGTAACATTTCCCCTCCAATTGACTAAACATTAGATAGCAAAGATAATTGAGGGTAAGATGAGGTTTTGAGAGCTCAAGGATGGGAGGCTATAGTGTAGGTAGTACTTCTTAAGAAACTTAGCATGCATTTGATTGATAAGTTAACCCTTAGTGGGATCCTTCAAAGTTTAGGCATCTGTAGATGTCTTTTCTATGATATCAAAGGGGTCTTTTCCAAAAGTTCTAACTTTCTAGTCCTTTCAAAGCCATGATTTTCATAATACCAGACTAATTCCCTTACTCCAAAAAGTAGGTAATATCTGGCAGTCTACATTATTGTGCACTTTAGCTCTGACTTTCTAAACCAGTATGTTACATCAGGCAGAGCTTTGTAGCTTAATTAAGGTTTGTGTGAGCTTATCAAAATATCTGCTAGGGCTTATGCTCTCTTCTTAATGCAAGAGTATAAAAGTGGGACAGCGTGGACTACTTTCCATGAAGTAAGGCAAATAGGGAGTACCATGGCTGCGTAGTACACAATGTTTTATGAAATATGACAGAAGGTAGGAAAAGGTTTCAACTGGACATTTTATCTATGACTAAATTGCATAAAATCTCCACAAGAGTACCATCCAATTATTTGATGGTACCATTAATCTTGGGGTGATAGGGCATAGATAAACCCCTCTTATCCTCATTAAATCTCAAAATTAGTGATCATCTGAAATTAAAATTAGTCCCATTGCCCATCAGTAAAACTGGGGGCATCCATGCCAATAAATAATATCCTTCTTTAAAATAAACTTAGTGGTGGTCATAGCCCCTAAAACTCTGACTGCATTTTCCTTTACCCACTTGGTGAGATAATCAATAGCTATGATTATATATCTGAACTGACCTTAAGTATTGGCTAAAGGCCCCACATCAATAGAAATGATGTGACAAAATAAATTGGGTTTAACTAGCTGATAGGAAGTGGCCTTCTGATAGGGTGCTTCAGCTTGGCATTCTTGGCAGCAGGTGAGAGTCTCATAAATATTGAATGACATTGATTCTCAATAATAATGGGATTGTAATTGTCTGTACATTTTCTTATATTAACCATGCCCCATCGCCTTAAGGGTAGCAATAATCATATTCATCTGTTTGATGGGCCTAGGAAACAAAAAGGGTTGTTTATTAATAACCTTATACAGTTTCTTGTTCTTCATAAAATATTCTGCATCAGTTTATCTAACATGCATTGAATCTCTTCAGGTTCATTTCTATATTGAGAAGTTACCATCATCTCAGCCAATTTACCAGCACAACCAGCCATCAAAGCTACAGTATGTAGATAGGAGAGTCCATCCACATTTTGATGATTAACGCTGGGTGAGTGTTAAATTCAAAATCAAATGCTTGTAATTTCAACACCCAGTGGTCCAAACGTCCTTCTAACTTATTCAGATTCTGCAACCAACTCAGAGAGGCATGATCAGTCAGAACAGTAAAGTGTACACTATATATGTAAACTCAAAACTGTTTAAAAGCATAAATGGTGGCTATTTTCAAGAGAGTGTCTGTAACTCTCTCATTCCCAGCAAGGTGGTGTGGGATGCAAACCCACACTGCTAGGGAACTAGCCATTATAAGAATGAGAAACAAGACACCTCAAATGGTGCCTGTACAAAAGGGACCCAAGGCAAAGGTGTAGAGCGCGGTATACAGTACTAGGTAAGTGAGAAACAACACAGCTTGAGTGGACCCCAGAGGGAGTCCATAATCAAGTGTAAATCAGTGCCAGGAGGCTTGGGTGCCTCAATCTGGAGAGGACCTGAGTGGCCCAAGGGAGCACCTGAAACTTTTGTAATTGGGAAAGTATGTAGTGGCCAACATAGTTGGAGACCTCCTCAAAGTGGTCTGCACCCAAGTTTGCCCAAGGAACCATAAGAAAACGTAAAAAACAGGGAAAGTTTATTTGAGGAAAGCCGACCAACAAGGAATGTTGGTCATAAAAACATATTTAAACTGAGTCAGGGTAATTATGGGTCTGCGGAAGTGGGCCCAAGACTTGACACTCCAATAGGCAAACACTCCCATCTGATTTGGTAGAATACACCAAAAGTGCCTTCACTCAAGTAATCAATTGAAGCTGGATTCTATCTGAGCGCATAATTTTGTAGCTTGAATGGGATTTGAACCCTCATTCTCCAATTAACCGAATTGAACCATCTTCATTCATTAAGTAGATCATTTGTTTAATGCCTGGGCTGACACAAGGGGCTGGGCGTTTTGCACCTTATTAGTACCAACCTGGGCATATTTGGCTTGTACTCAGCGAAGGTCTAATGTGTGCTTAAGGTTAGGAAGCGCCTGAAGTTTCATCTTCTGGGCCTCCTGTTGCCCAGCCTTATCCTAGGCGTTGGTTCCCACTATTAAGTCATTCAACCATGACATTACCCTCTCCTCCTTCTTGGGCTCCACCCCCTCCAGGGGCTTTCACTAAGGAGAAGTTCTTATGGGCAGGTGACAACTTCATAGCAGTGACAGCTGGCTTGGACTTTGATCCTGCAGCCTCAGGAAAATGATTATGAAATGATTTGATCAGGTCTTGGGCATGTACAAAGTCACATGCTGGCACCCAATTGTTCTCAGCTGCATCAAACCCCTTCCAGGATACCAGGTACTCAAGATGTATTTTAACATGGCGGGAGGCTACTATTTCCTCCACTTCCCACTCTGGCGCCCCATCCACGAGATAAGCCTTAGGAGTTGCAGGTGGGGGGCCCTTGAACAATGTCAATTTGCTCTCATAAAAGATGGAGAAGATCCAGAACGTGGAGGGAAGATCCAACTGGTATGAGGCATGACCCACCTTTCTAACCACATGGTAAGGACCAATCCTCTTTGGACCCAGCTTTTTACATGGCTGCTTGATTGGGATGTTATGAGCATCAAGCATCACGAGATCCCCTTCCTTGTACGCTGGACCCACTCGGTGCTTACCATCAGCATTCTACTTATAAACTAGTATAGCCGCATCCAAACTTGTGGAAACTCCATGGTGGACCTTCTTGATGGTCTTAGCAAAGTCTACCACCGCTTCCACTTTGGAACCACAGCTGGGCTCCATGTTAAAGGCGGGGTTAAAGCCATAGTTGGCAAAAAATGGGGAACAACTGGTCGAAGAGTGCAAAGTGTTGTAGTAGCTAATTTGGGCCATGGGAAGGTGAGAAGCCCAATCTGAATGATCTGCGGCAGTGTAACACCGCAGAAACTGTTCCAAGCACTGGTTCACTCGTTCAGTCTGCCCATCTGATTAGGGGGTGATAGGCAGTTGAATGGCAGGGGTGAATCTGAAGAGTCTTACACAACTCTTCCCAAAAGATGGAGGTAAACTGGGGTCCCCAGTCACTAATAAGGCTTGAGGAACCCCATGAAGCGCAAACACTTGTGTGATGAAGATCCTGGCCATCTCTGCAGCGATTATGGTCATTATGCAAGGAATAAAGTGGGCAAACTTTATAAAGCGGTCCACCACCACCATGATGGCATCATAACTATCAGAAATGGGTAATTCCACAATGAAATCCACTGATAGGGAAGTCCAGGGCCCTTCAACCTTTTGGACTGGTACCAACAGCCCCGCTAAAGGTCGCCGATTGGGTTTCATTTGATTGCAGATTAGGCACTCTTTACAATACCGCCCCACCTGAGCAAGTAAGCCCTTTCAATTGTAAGTGCGTTGTATCAACTCCAAGGTCTTTGCTTTCCCAGGATGACCAACGGTGATTCCATCATGATGGTCCTGAATGATTTACAGGTGTAGTGGTCCAGCAGGAGCCCATAGGCACCCCTGAAACCACACCATCTCATCTTTTATGTGATAACCCCTGGATAAGTCCTCCTGATTCAGAGCACTCTTAGCGAGAACAACAGTATATTTGGCTGATAACGGCTAAGAAAGAACTACCTTTCTGAACATACTATATTCTGCTGCATTTTTCAGAGGTGTGAGCGCTGGCGTGTTGATCATTAAATCAGGAAGTTGAGGCAGAATCTTACCTGGCGGAATAATCAACTGGGTGTTATGTATTTCTACCTCCTTTGGATTGGAAGCCAAATCAGGGTTGCAGCTTAAAGCATCTTCCAATTAATTCTCCTTGCCCTTGGTGAACTAATAGAAAAATGCAAATTGGGCAAGGGTCTCATGCCAATGGGTCTGCCGTGGAGTTAAGACATGAAGAGCGCGGTAGTACAGCAAGGCCTGGTGGTCTGTACATACCTGGAATGGTTGGGAGTAACAAGTAAGTGGTGAAGCCAATAAGTCAGCGCCTCCACCACTGCTAATAACTCCTTGTCATAGACGGCGTAGTTCAACTCAGGCAGAAAAATTTCCTAGAAAAATATCCCACCAGATGCTCAGTCTCATCTTCACCCACTTGTAACAAGGCAGCGCTATGGAAAAGTTGAAAGTATCAGAAGACACAATGAACTCCTTTGCAGGGTCGACATTGCAAAGGATGGATGTGGATAACAGGGTGAACTTCACCGCTTGAAAAAAATTTCCAAAACAGGGGACCACTGAAGCACCTTGGCACCGCTAGCCTTATATAATGGTGCTGCCACCTAGGAGAGATTGGGCGTGAACTTTTTGAGAAATGTACACGTCCCCAAAAAGCTCCTCAATACCTTGACTGAGGTGGGGGTGTGCCATTCACTAATAGCCTTCTCCTTGTCTGGAGTTATCATATGGCCTTGGTCAAACATGACGTTGCCCAGAAAAGTGACCTGGGACTTGAAGAATTCACATTTACTGATATTGAGAATAAGGCGGGCGGCCCTCAACCTCTCCACCACTTGCTGAAGGTGTACTGCATGGGACTCCTGATCAGGGGAAAACACCAGGATATCATCCATGTAAGCAACCACGCATACCCCAACAAGTCCCCCAACGCAGCATCAATGCGGCGTTGAAATATGGCAGGGGCATTCTTAAGCCCAAAGTGCATGACCCAAAACTGGAAAATTTCTTTTCTGGTGCAGAATGCGGTTAACCACTCCTGGCCCTTCTTTATCCGGATCTGATTGAACGCATTGAGGCAATCCAATTTGAAGAAGACTTTTGCCTTCTCTACATAACGTGCAATCTGTGATGTAGAGGGATGGGATGGAGGTCTGGTACAGTAACATTGTTTACATTCACATAATCTACACAAGGGCATAAAGTTCCATTGGCCTTCTCCACAAAAAGAAGTGGGGAGCAGACAGGGGAGGTACGCTGAAAGATCACACCTTTGGCTAACTGTTCCTTCATCCACACATCTAAAGCCTCTTCCTCCCAGATAGTCAATGGGTAAATGGGGAAGATATACGCACCAGATCCACAGTGAGCTTAAAGTCACAATCAAACTCGGAATAATCTGGTAGTGCGTTAGCTGAAGCTGCGTCAAAAGAAGATTCCAACCCCTCCAAACAGGAAGGTAAGGGAGCCTCCACCAAGAGCTTCAACAAAGGGGAAAGAGAAAGAGTATGAATATTTGGACCATGGGGAAGTTTGACCTGAAAGTAGCATCAGCCAAAGCAACAATCAACTGGTGACCATTTGTCAAAGACAAGGATAAAGTGTTTTCTTTCAATTAGTCCTGACATCAAACTTTCTCCACCATTCTACACCAAAAATGATGGGTTGCAATAGGTTCTTGATAGCTTGAAAGTGGTCCTAAAAAAGATAGGAGCCCACCTGGTAATCCACTAAACCCCTGATTTTCAGCATGGGGATACCTTGAGAAGCCCCACCTTGAACCATACCACCTGGCGGGTAGCTCAACTCAAGTTAGTCAGCCAGGTTTTGGTCCATAAAATTTTCAGTGGCACTAGTATCCACTAAAATAGTTGTGCAAACTTCCCCAAAGGGGATGTAAGGGTAGCAGTCAATAAAAAATATCCAGAATGGGATTATAAAAAGCAGAAAACGCCACCACCTCACCTAAAAAATCTTCCTCTGGCTTGAGTAAGCCATAAGGGTAAGTTTTGGAATCATAAAAGGGGGAAGTATAGTTGGCCACTCTTACTACTGAGGCCACATATCCCACCCCATTCTCTGCAGGTGCATATGCATTATCATATTTAGAACGAGCTTTTTTCCACCTCCTGAGTGCCCCAGATTATGGTAGGGGTCATATGAGGGTTGTTAGGGGTAATCTGATATACAGGAATAGGGTCCTCATCCAAGCCATAAGAGCTAATAAATGGCTCGTTTTGGGATATACCATTTGCATGATAAAACGCGTTTCCAGGCTCCAACGACTCCATACCTGATACAAGGGTCTGGAGTATATCATTATCCAGGGCCATCACCACAAGCCCAATGTCAATGCATTGACATGAAGCGTGGGAATTCAGCGCAAAGAAAAACCCATTAACCTTGTTCCATTTTTGGATAAGTTTGGATCTAGACTCACCCGGACCCTTGGCTTCCACCAAAATGAGGAGAGAATCTTTAAGTCCCGGAGAACGTCCCCTGGGTGTTGATCAGGCCCTTTTCCTGTTTCTGAGTAAGAAGGTAACAAAAGGGGATGGCTGTACCCCTCGTTACTCAGGGCGATCTCACCCACATGGTAGATGAGCGCTGGGTAACAGCTCTTCTGCTTTGGATCCCTCCCCTGGTACCCACACTCACCTCAGCAGAACTGTTATGGGGAATTAGTGAAATCTGCACTGAGATTACCAAAATGAAATTGATTGTAACAAAAGTTTGAGTGGTAATCACCCCAATGTTCAGATTCCAAATGGTCAAAAAAGGAAGACCAATCTATTGGTTAGAATTGCTGATGGTCTCAATTCATCAAACACTAAGATTGAAAAAATCACCCCCCCAAAATCGTTGAGGGATCATCCCTGATGGGCAGGCAACAGCATTAGGCACCATTGACGAGTGTTTGAAGCTCCCTTCTGGAAAATTGGGCATTGCGGCTGATGCAATGCTTTTGACCGAACAAACAGCCCAGCGACTAGGCAAAGGTGGGTTGGGCGTCCCAAACCTGTTCACAACCAAATAGGACTTCCCCTACGTGGGGTGGCCTTGGGGGATTCCCGCTGCTCATTGGGCCAAACGCCATTGTGCCAACCATTGGAAACGTAGCCAGTCTTGGTTTGGACGTTTGAGGTTGAACCAACATTGACTCAGCCTGCCACCAAATTCTTCAATGTTGGTTCCCAGTGAACTTATCTGCCCCATTCCTGAATAATTTGCCGGTTAGGTCGAAATTGGGGTCCTGATCCCAGATTGTCCCCGCATCATTTGACCACTATTTAATCAGTTGCATTGCACTGGAAAATTATTAGTCGATTTTCTTCCTTTTACTTTGCAATAAAAGTTTGCCTCAAAAACTAATCAGTTTTTATTTAGTTGATTTTCTTCTGGCTGCATCCCCAATGGCTTTTCCCTGGTGGCCCATCAGTCCATACACCGGATGGGCTCTATCAGTACTCATGGTCACTATGGCCCCCACCATCATAGATTGGATTCAGCGAGCTAGATACTTCTGGCAATTTAACCCTGTTGTTATGAACTTTCAACAACAGTATACTGGGATCTTGTGGCCTTATGTCCACCATCTTCAAGCAAGGATCCGCCCCCTTGTCTCCCCAGTCAAACCAGCCCATATAACAGTGAAACCATTGAAACTATTTCTGTGGCTCTGCCCCCTGCAGTAAGACCTCCAGGGTCTGGGGCGGGCTTGAATTGGTTTGTTCTTGGGATCATATCCACTGTTGCCTTACACCAACAATTCATCATTTCCCTATGCCCAGCTCCATACAACATCATTCAGTCAGCAATGCCTCTGGCATTTTGGCTTGCTTTTTGGGTGCTTACGCATCCTGAATGGCAGGCTGGTCTAAACTTCCTCTGCCATTTTCATGATATAATTGACCAATAATTGTTTCCAGACACTTCTGCCCTGCTCTTTGAGGTGGGCGCTGCAGTGGTTACCCTTTACCAAATGAATGTGCAATTAGTAGCCTGCTTTTTGTTGGTTGTTTGGTCACTTACCAATTTTGGGAATAGTATCCGCTCTACCTTGGAGAAACTTATTCAGACCGCCCAAGCTGCGCGGATTGCTGCTCCTCCCCCTCCCACTAGCCCAGAAGGAAGCTCAAGTGTTCCTTCCCGGGAGATAGCCAATCAAGTTCTTGACGCCCTTGCTGAGGTGCAGATGCATTCAGCAATTGCACTTAATAATGCCTCCACATTATCCCATGCCCAACAAGGGCTCACATTATTGGATGCTTTGGAAGGGGACGCCCACCGCTGGGTTAGAGGCCTTCAGCGCTCTTCCTCACAATCAGGAGACCCCACTCCACTGATGGCTGTCATGTTGGCTGCCTTGAAACCCCCTGTGTCACACTTGGACCACCTATTCAGATTGCTCTATGCCATGGCCAAAGCCCCTAGCTTGGCTTCTTTGGTTTCTACCTTCTGTGAACTGGCTCCCGCGCTGGGCCTCTCTATAGATATGCTTCAGGCAGTCTTTAGATCAGGCTTGGCTTTAATTCTGCTCATAATGAGGCCTGGTCCACCGTCCAAGGAACAGTAGATCAAATATGTGCCACTGCGACTACTATTAATGATTTCCCCCGCCATGCTTCCCATTATCAGAAGGGAAATTTTATGATAGGACTACCCAACAAAGACATGGACTAAGTGTCTACCTTCAAACCAGCGGTAGACCCAGTTGCCAATCCTGTCGCAACTCCTGTGTCTGAGTTGGCTGACTCTGAGTCACCTATAAATGAATCAGTAAAAGCCCAGATGAAAGAAGCTGGCTCTCCCACCCTTGTACTTCCAATTTTTGCTCCAAAAAAGCCCCTGACCTTTCCCCAATTTGCCAGTTACTTCTTCAGTCGCAACAGAGTCAGTCAAATCTTCCAATAAACAAAACTTCGCTTATTTCTTATTGCCTATGAAGATTAGTGTCAGCTCTCACCATGTCTCCTTCAAGGCCCTGGTGGATACTGGAGCTGTGGGGAACTTCATGAGCGTCGAGTTGGCTCAACAATTAGAACTGGAAATGGATGGGTCCCTTGGTGATGGTGGCTTTGTCTGCCTCCCAGAACTCATATGTCATCCGTCAACCAGTACCTTTTTTGATCCACCAGTTTAGCTTCTGTGATCGTTTTTCTGCTATGCTGAACTTAGTGTTTCTGGTGATCTTAGGTGTGGGATGGTGGCGCCAACAACATGTCAAGATTCACTTGGAGTCTAATATGTTGTAATTTACCAATGATCAACTGGAGGGTGAATTCCCTCTGATTGACACTCTTATGAAAACACAAGGCCGCAGTTCTATTACTTCCCTCATCACTCCTACGGGCATACCAGCCGATTTTCCTGATAACTTAACGCACTATCAAAGTATCTTCGACTCAGAAAAGGCATATCATCTGCCTCCTCACACTAGGTTTGACTGTGGGTTTCAAATGACCATGGAGTTGGTGAATATCAACTGTCCGTTGTATCCCCACACAGCGGAGGAGGAGATTGCGCTCAACACTTGGTTGGGCAATATGCTGAAAAAAGGGTGGCTGTTCAAGGAGACATCACCAGTCGCATCCCCCATCCTCTTTGCCAAAAAAGCAGATGGTTCCCTCCATCCCTGCGTGGATTATGGCCACTTAAACAAAGTAACGGTTTCTGATCCCTACCCCCTGCCTCTGGAGCAGACGATTAGCCAGGCAATCGCCAAATCCCATGTGTTCTCTAAGCTGGATATAGCGAATGCTTTTAACCAAATATGGATAATGAAAGGGCAAGAATGATTAATAGCGATCCAGATAAAACATGTCATTTTCCAATTCCGCGTGATGCCCTTTGGGCTGAAGAATGCTCCCGCTACATTTCAACATATGATTGACATTGTACTGGGTGACCTACGGTTTACCTGCGCAGTTGCATATATCAATGACATTCTGGTTCACTCCTTGACTCCTGAACAACATGCTACTGACTTGGAAGAAATTGTAGCCGCCTTGAATAAGGCAGGCTTGTTCGTCAAGCCTTCCAAGTGCAAGTTCTATAAGGAGGAGATTACCTTCCTTGGGAACCTCATCCTTAAAGACAGTTATGCAATCCCTCCCAATAAGTTGGATGCTATCCGAGAATGGCCAACCCCAACTACCCAGAAGCAACTACGGAGTTTCTTGAGAACTATCATTTTTTTACTAAAATTTTCCCCAGCACTTTCTTAACTTGCTGCCCCACTCCCACCCCTTACAGGGAAAAACGTACCATTTTGCTGGTCATCCAAATGCCAATAGGCATTCAAATTGATTAGAAATATTTGTGTCCCCTCCCATTTTGAAACATGCTAATCCCACAAAGCCATATATCATTGTATGTGATGTCTCATCGGTGGCAGTGGGGGTGGTGTTTCTCCAGGAGCACGATGGTTTGGAACACCTAGTCGTTTATTTTTCCCAGAAGTTTACCTCTATGGAGCAGTCTTGGGCCATTTATGACAAGGAGTTGGCAGACGTTGCATGGGCATTAACTCAATGGAGGTATCTGTTGCAGGATGCTCAACATGATTTAATGGTCCACATGGATCACCAGGCTCTCTTGTACTTTTTGTAAACCCCAAAAATTGGCGCATCAGCAAGCCTGAACCTATCAGGACCCGTGCATTTTTAACTTCAAATATGAATTTGTAAAAGGTGCGTTCAACGTACTTTCACAATTTCCTCAGCTGCAGCCCCGCCCACTGTTCCTCAGACCCAGAGGAAGTGGATCTCATTACCATAATTCCTGCCACCCAAATCCTGTTGATTGTCCCCCTGTCATCTCATCTGTCACTCTGGTTCCCGACGCCCCAATAATTGCTCAAGTATTAGCCAGTCAAACGGCCTGCCCTGAGGGGGTGGAGTTGGTTGAGAAGTTGGCTCACCAGAACCATAAACACTCTCTATACTCCTTGGAGGAGGGGCTCATTTATTTTTGGTCTCACATTTGGGTTCCCCCCTCCCTCAGAACCAAGGTATTTCATGCACATCACAATCCCCCCACAGTTGGTCATCCTGGCAACAAGAAATTTATTGACTTGATCAAGTGGTCTTACAATTGGGCGGGTTTGACAAAAGAAGTTCCTGCCTGGATCGCCAATTGCGTTACTTGTGCCAGGGCTAAGTCAGACCACTCCAGTAGAAATGGGCTTTTACACCCCTTACAGCAGGCAGAGGGTCCATGGACATTGGTGTCTGTGGACTTTATCGTCAAAACTCCCCTGTTCTAATGGGTTCACAGCGGTGATGGTGGTGGTGGATTGCTTCACTAAATTTTCCCTCTTTATACCTTGTACTTCCACAATTATGTCAAAGGAAACCGCCTGTCTTTTCATACGCCAGGTGTTCTAGATGTTTGGTCTCCCACAGGAGATCATCAGTGACTGTGGTTCACAGTTCACAGCGCGGTTTTGGAGTGAACTTCTATAAATCCTAAAAATATCCCTCTGTTGTTCCAATGTGTATCATCCCCAGTCTGATGGACAGACCGAGCAAGTTAACCAAGTCCTTGAACAGTACCTGCGTTGCTATGATGCAGCCATGCAGGACACCTGGGCCGACGATCTTCCCCTTGCTCAATTTGCTTATAATAATGGGACTCATGAATCCACAGGGTTTTCTCCCTACAAAGCAACGTTGAGTTATAATCCTTCATTTTCAGTCAGACCTTGCTTATGGCCCGAGGTCCAAGATGCCGCGGACCATGCTGAACATATCAGGTTGACTCAATCCTTAATGCGGGAACACCTTATCAAAGCCATCAACAACTACAAGCAGTTCACATATTGAAAGCAGCTCCCGGGTCACAATCTAACTGTGGGCTCTTATGTTATGCTTGATACCTGTAATTTAAGAATTCAAGCCCCTTCCCATAAGTTTTCTAGTAAATGCTTGGGCCCCCATTTGGTGAAGGAGGTTTTGGGTAATGGTGCGTTCCGGTTGAAGCTCCCTGCTCATTGGAAACAGCATCCTGTCTTACATGTTTCCCAGCTGTCGCCCTTCAAGGGTACAGTCCCTACAGATCCTGAACTGATCATCGTCAAGAATGGGGAAGAGGCAAAGGTAGAGAATATCCTGGCATCCCAAAACTTTCCGGCAGTCCATACAATATCTCGTGGCTTGGAAAGGGTATCCAGAATATGAGAACAGTTGGGTCAAGGCGCGCAATTGTGCAAACTTTATGGAATTGGTCGAAGCATTCCATGAATCCCACCCTGAAGCTTCCTGCCCCCCCAAAAGTTGCGACAGTTATGGCAATCAAGTTACCCAAGGCACACAAGAATGTGGCTCTCATGCAGTTTCCCAGTGGTGGTGCCCTTCCTTTGGAAAAAGGAAAGGGTAATGTAAGTCCTAGGGAATGTCCCCTGGGCATTGATCAGGCCATTTTCCTGTTTCCGAGTAAGAAAGTACTGAAGAGGATGGCTGTACCCCATGTTACTCAGGGCGAACTCACCCATGTGTTAGATGAGTGCTGGGTAACAGCTCTTCCACTTCGGATCCCTCCCCTGGTACCCACATACACCTTGGCAGAACTGTTATGGAGAATTAGTGAAATCTGTGCCAAGATTGCCAAAATGGAATTGATTGTAACAAAATTGAGTGGTAATCAGCCCAATTTTAGATTCCAAATGGTCAAAAAAGGATGAAAACTGATCTGTTGGCCGGAATCACTGACAGCCTCAATTCATCAAAAACTAAGATTGAAAAAATCACCCCCTCCCAAAATCGTTGAGGGATCATCCCCGATGGGCAGGCAACAGCATTGGGCACCATTGACGAGTGTTTGAAGCTCCCTTCTGGAAAATTGGGCATTGTGGCTGAGCAATGCTTTTGACCAAACAAATGGCCCAGCAACTGGGCATGGGCGGGTTGGGCGTCCCAAACCTGTTCACAACCAAATAGGACTTCCCCTACGTGGAGTGGCCTTGGGGGATTCCCGCTGCTCATTGGGCCAAACGCCGTTGTGCCAACCATTGGAAACGTAGCCAAGTCTTGGTTTGGACGTTCGAGGTTGAACCAACAGTGGTTCGGCCTGCCACCAAATTCTTCAATGTTGGTTCCCAGTGAACTTATCTGCCCCATTCCTGAATAATTTGCCGGTTAGGTCGAAATTGGGGGTCCTGATCCCAGCTTGTCCCCGCATCAATTGACCACTATTTAATCAGTTGCATTACACTGAGAAAATTGTTGGTTGATTTTCTTCCTTTTCCTTTGCAATAAAATTTTGCCTCAAAAACTAATCAGTTTTTATTTAGTTGATTTCCTTCTGGCCACATCACCAATGGCTTTTCCCTGGTGGCCCGTCAGTCCATACACCAGATGGGCTCTATCAGTACTCATGGTCACTATGGCCCCCACCATCATAGATTGGATTCAGCGAGCTAGATACTTCTGGCAATTTAACCCTGTTGTTATGAACTTTCAACAACAGTATACTGGGATCTTGTGGCCTTATGTCCACCATCTTCAAGCAAGGATCCGCACCCTTGTCTCCCCAGTCAAATCAGCCCCATATACTGGTGAACTCATTGAAACTATTTCTGTGGCTCTGACCCCTGCAGTAAGACCTCCAGGGTCTGGGGTGGGCTCAATTTGGTTCATTCTCGGGATCATATCCACAGTTGCCTTACACCAACAATTCATCATTTCACAATTTCTGGCTCCATGCAACGTCATTTGGTTGTCAATGCCTCTGGCATTCTGGCTTGCTTTTGGGTGCTTATGCATCCCAACCGGCAGGCCTGTCTAAACTTCTTCTGCCATTTCCATGACAGAATCAGAGGAAAACGCTTTGCAATTTAAGGAAATATTACTAGTCACAGATGGGTATTTATAGGGGTGGCCAAGGGTGACATCATCTCAGTGGAATCAGCTGAAATCTTTAATTTAGTCTCAGGGCTAGATCTTTGTTCAGCCTTAAATTCAGAAGAACTCAAAGGTCTAGAAGGATAAGATTCCTCCATTGTGAGAGACGCGTGCGACTTTTTGGCTTACTTATTTATAGGATCTGATTTGGGTAAACCATGATGGCCAAATTACCTTTCCCCTTCTGGGTTGGGTTGGGGGAAACCACCACAAAGGGCTTCCACAAGATGATCAAAATTGGAAGGGGGCGACTGCCAAATTGGGGAGTTTTGCACCAATGGGTCTAAGGTCAAACTGAGAAATGACGTTTTAACTTTGTTGGGCAATGGTAAAGCCTGGCCTTTTTTGCAGAATTCATTTTAATACACTTTCACTGGCTGACCCACTTGAAACAGCAAAAAGAACTTGTAGAAGGAACGGATGGATGCTCCATCAGAACGACTCTGCTCCAAGACCCGCTCCAAGCCTTCACTGATCGCCATAAGAGTGGATGAGTGTGGAACACCGCAAAAACCCAGTCAGCCACATCTGGAGACAACCGGTACAGAAAATCCACTCCCTGTGAAAGTGGATGTGATCAAGACAAATTATTATTTCCCAAAGAGGGTTTTGGCTCAAGGGAGCCAAGGCCTGTTGACTTTCTGAGTAAATCTCAGGAGAAAGGCAGGGAATCATGACAACAAGATTGCAAAAAGTCCAAGACCACCAAGTATGTGCAGGAAAGGTGGGCACTTCCCAATTGGTAGTTGCAAGAATAACGCTGAGACGCACCAAAACAAAACCAAATGAGAAAACTGTGGTGAGCACCATTGTGGCAGTGACAAATGGCCAGCACACCCAGTTTATGAATAATGAAAGTCCCACATGGATAATTCTCATGCATGTATATTAAAAGAGTTGGTCGACTAATGTCAAGAGAGTTTCTGTAACTCTCTCGTTCCCAGCAAGGTGGTGTGGGATGCAAACCCACACTGCTAGGGAACTAGCCGTTAGAAGAATGGGAAACAAGACACCTTGAATGGTGCCTGTACATAAAGGACCTAAGGCAAGGGTGTAGAGCGCGGTATACAGTACCAGGTAAGCAAGAAACAACACAACTTGAATGGACCCCAGAGGGGAGTCCATAATCAAGTGCAAATCGGTGCCAGGAGGCTTGGGTGCCTCAATCTGGAGGGGACCTGAGTGGCCCAAGGGAGCACCTGAAACTTTTGTAAATTGGGAAAGTATGTAGTAGCCAACATAGTTGGAGACCTCCTTGAAGTGGTCTGCACCCAAGTTCGCCCAAGGAACCATAAGAAAACGTAAAAAATGGGTAAGTTTATCTGAGAAAAGTCGACCATCAAGGAATGTTGGTCATAAAAACATATTTAAACTGAGTCAGGGTAATTATGGGTCTGCGGAAGTGGGCCCAAGACTTGGCACTCCAATAGGCAAACACTCCCATCCAATTTGGTAGAATACACCAAAAGTGCCTTCACTCAAGTGATCAATTGAAGCTGGATTCTACCTGAGCGTATAATTTTGTAACTTGAATGGGATTTGAACCCTCATTCTCCAATTAACCGAATTGAACCATCTTCATTCATTATGTAGATCATTTGTTTAATGCCTGGGCTGACACAAGGGGCTGGGCGTTTTGCACCTTATTAGTACCAACCTGGGCATATTTGGCTTATACCCAGCGAAGGTCTAATGTGTGCTTAAGGTTAGGAAGAGCCTGAAGTTTCATCTTCTGGGCCTCCTGTTGCCCAGCCTTATCCTTGGCGTTGGTTCACACTAATAAGTCATTCAACCATGACAGCTATACACTCTCTTTTTATAATGATATAATTACATTTGTGCACATCTATTGGGTTTTTGCCCAAATTCCCAGCCTGTTAAATTACCTGGTATCTCTAGGGAAAATTTACCTAAGGCGAAGTGAATTGGATATCAGTTGGCCCAAGTTTTAGAGTAACTACATTTGGGGGATTTTGGGATATTCTCCTGGTTGTATCCATCGGGTTTTGTTCTGGACAAATACTTAAGATCTCATTGGGCAGAGTTGCCGACGAAATAGGGGCATCTGATAGTGATTAACTATCAGGTGTACCAATTGTTATTGGTTGGGTTTCATCTTCGACTGATTGGGAATGAATAGCAAGTTGCAAGGTAAGTGATGCCACCTGCAACTAGCAAATCAATCAGTTGGTGCGTGACCTTCCTTAATGGGTAATAAGTCCCATTACCTAAGCGGGTAGCTAGCCAAATATGGTTGGTTCACTTGGATCAAGAGGAAAACGTTTGGGACACATTTTCTGACTCTCTCCACTTAGGCCTCAAGGATGTCCAACAACGGAATCCTATCCTGAATGGGGAAGACCATTGCTGCTGAGAAGAGGATGGGTAATTCAATGACAACGGCTGCCATTTCATCAAAGAGGTGTCAACCAAGGGTTAGACGACTGAATCCCCACTATAAATTCCCTAGTATTCACTATAATAAACAACTGATAATTAGATCATATTATAGATATATAGTTCTAAGTTGTTCATCCAGTACATAGCTTAATTAGTAAACTATCATCAGCTTCCATTATGCTATTCTTCTCAAAGATATTATTGCTGTGTGCGATAATTGGAAGACTCTTAGAGAAAAGAGTAAAAATCTGAGCGGGGATCTAGAGAAGAAGAAGACACAATCAGGGGATTGCTACCAACTGTGTGTTGGCCAAAGAGACTGTCACCAGGGATTCTCAGTGAAGATCGGGTTGGACAGAATGAGGGAACAAATAACTACAATCATGACATCACAAGTATTTAATTGGGACTATTGGCTGAGCGTTGGGTTAAGATATAAAAATTCATACTCAACTATAGATAATAGTCGTCATACTATTATTGATCAATAATATATTATACTATACAACGCGGACAAAGTGCACAAGGAAACTGAGCCTGTGCAGTAAAAAGATTACTAGGGTTGTTTGCAATAAGAACCCAGGAAGTAAATTTTTACAAGTTGGCGCTCACTACAGGGGTAGTTGAGTTGAAGAACCTAAAATGATGTCCTATGAAGATGTTTCCAATTTTTGGAAATAAGTTACTGAAGGAAGTAATGAAGATAGAACGTGAAGAGGATCACGTTCAGTGGCGTTCACACAGCCCAGCAGTGGAGCTCCAAGTGAAGCAAAAGGAAGATACTTAAGTTCATGGAAAAGGACTTGCAGCCTAGATATGGAACTATCTAGTCCTGCAAGGAAACTTGTTCCACCGGATATCTACTTGAGATGAAGAGTGTCAGCAGGGCCAACTTGGGTTGGAATTGGGCCCGCTGTAAATAGTCCTGAGGAACAGCAGGATCAACTCAGGTTGAAATTGGATCCGCTTTAAATAGTCCTGAGGAGAGAGTGTTTAGATGAGGCATTGAATGAAATAGGAAGCAATCAATCCGAAGAATTGGATTGCCATACCAATGAAGAGATGAAGACAAAACAGGAAATGATTAATCCAAGACAGTGGAGAAAATCATTTGAATCAATAACACTAAATCACTGATCAGAAGTTACTAGAGACGAGTTCATCAATTCAGGAGAAATTGGATGAAGCTGATGAGGCCATAACGACCTGTGTAATTAAGGGTGGCCATGAAGGCTGAAAATCGTTTTCAGGAGAAAAATGATTTGAACAATTGGATAAAAACTGTTGGCTAATGAGATATGAGGATCCAAAAGCATCAGTTGCCAAAATAAAAGATGAAATTAGGGCCTGTTGGACGAATAACCAGTTGAAATTAAAGGCCTAATATTCAAGAGTATTTCCAAAAGTTGGCAAAGTAGTCTATGCGTGAATAGACAGCGCTGCAGGTCATATAGTGAAGGTCAATACTAATTGGAAGTATTGAGCCTAAGAGAAAATAGTTGCAATGTTCCCGGCGGACCTCTGAACCATTAAATGGTTATGTCCTGAGATCTTGGTCAAGTCCCAGAAGGGGACCACTGAACCAAATGGATGATTAAATCTTAAGAGGATAAGATTTTGAAACATGATAACTGGTAGGTTAGAGTATTTCTAGGACCCAGTTTGGATGAAGGGGAAAAGAAGGACCTCTGAACCTTTTTGTAGATTGCAAGTCCCATTGCAAAAGAAAAATTTAAAAATTATATAAAATATTAAAATATATAAAATATCAATTTAATGGTCTATGAGTTTCAGACTTAAGAAATGATGAGAAATCCTGATGGCCAAATGAAGGAAATTCCACTCTCAATGAGATGAAATTATTGGTTGGGGTAACGAGAGCATCAACCTATTGGTTGATCAAGAGCAACTCAATGATATGTCAGAAGGCCAGTAAGAGGAGGTGCTCAATTTGTTGAAAAGTATTGGAGAGTATTCGCCCAAAAAATGACCATGCTTTGGGATGCACAAGAGATGTGATTCACAAGGATAATACTGGGGAAAATCTGCCAATCAGGACGAAATGAGATTGCTGACATGAGTGCCAAGAGTATCAATCTATTAGAAGAATTCTTCGGGACTTTGCCCAAGTAGCCAAGCCTTTATTTCATCTATTGAAGGATCTGAAAAAAGGATTCATGTGGAATGAAGAGGCCCAGGACTCCTTGATGAGCTACGCTGGTATTATATAGATTCTCTGATTATAAAAATTCTGAATTTCGATTGGGAGTTTATTATTTAAACCAATGCTTCATTGATGGCGATTGGTGCCATACTAAGCCAAGTAGATAAACTTGGGGATGAACATCCGGTGGCGTATGTGAGCCAGACACTCTCAGCCACTGAGAGGAACTACACTGTGACTGAGTGTGAATGCCTTGCGGTCATTTATGCATGTAAGCAGTTTTGGGTGTACATTCATGAAATGCACTTTAAGGTGGTGATGGACCACTCTTTGTTGCATTGGCTTCACAATTTGAGAGATCCAGAAGGAAAACTGGCATAATGGGCACTTAAGATTCAGGATTATGATTACAAGATTGCCCATTGAGCGGGGGCTTCTCACCAGAACGTGGATGGCTTATTATGGTCACCAATGGTCCAGATGGTATACCCGCAGGTGGCTGAGCTATTCCAGAGAATGGTCAAAGGAAGAATTGAGGATGAGCCTCGAGAAATACAAGGTGCGCTTCAAAAATGATGGAAAACGCTGAGACTATGGATGGACAAGTATCCAAGACAATCAACGGGAAGCAGTTATTATTCCAGAAAACATCAGAAAGAGCAGCTATAGTGCAAGCAGCTCACAAGGTTGTCAGGCATGGAGGCCTGAGGAAAACAGCCAATCATATTTGCCAGTACTATTACTGGGAATCCATCAACTACAATGTTGTGGATTATCTAGATTGTTGCGTGGAGTGCCAGCTGCACAAACCACATAAAAATACAACTGGATACGACTGGTCTGCCCTGGATTTGCCTGGCACATGGTGTCCATTGATGTGATGGGACCGCTGATGATAAGCATAGGGTAGTCAAGTACATTATAGTTGCCATTGACCATCTGATGAGATGGGTCAAGATGAAAACCTAACAAAAGTAGACGCTATCAGCACTGCGAGGTTCATCCTAGATCAAGTAGTATACCAGCATAAATGTCCGCAGGTCCTTCTTAGCAATAATGGGACCAACTTCATGTCTTATGTGATACCAAGATCGAATGAGATAATGGGGATCAGAGGAGTCATGTCAGTACCTTACCAGCCGGAAATGAATGGACTGGTAGAATGGGTGAATGGAACGCTGGCCATGATGCTGAGGAAGCTAGTTGCAGGAAGAACTTCCGCGTGGGTAATGTACCTGAGTTCAGTGACGTTTGCTTACAATATTAGTCATCATATGGTGATGGGAAAGATGCCATTTGAGCTGTTGTACAGGAGAAAGGCCGCGTTGCCACCAATTTTATATTTGGTGGTGGAACCTACGTCGGGGAAGAGTGCTAAACAGTACTTGGACCATCTGATGAATATCCTGACTGATATGCAATCACAAGCATTTGATACAACTTTAAAGAAAGGGATATGACCGAAATCAATGGATGATAAGAACTGACTGGCCTTATCAGAATATTGAATATGCGAAAGAGTTGCCTATTGGGATACACATGATTTTGGAAGAAAAAAAACTAGATGATGTTAGGATTTTTGCCCATATTCCCAGCCTGCTAGATTACCTGGTATTGGTAGGGGAAAATTCCTTAAGGTGAAGTGAATCAGAAATTGGTTAGCCCAAGTTTTGGAGTAACTACGTTTGGGGGATTTTGAGATATTCTCTTGGTCATATCTGTCAGGGATCAATCCGGATGAATACTTAAGATCTCATTAGGTAGAGCTGCTGACGAAATAGGGGCATCTGATAGTGATTAACTATCAGGTGTACCAATTGGGATCAGTCAGGTTTCATCACCAACTGATTGGGAATGAATAGCAAGTTGTGAGGTGAGTGATGCCACCTGCAAGTAGTGAATTGATTGGTTGGTGAGTGACCTGTCATAATGGGAAATAAGTCCCATTACCTAAGCAGGTCAAAAGCCAAATATGGTTGGTTTGTTTGAATTGAGAGGAAAACGTTAGGGATACATTTTCTGACTCTTTCCATTTGAGGTCTTAAGGATGTCCAATGACGGAATCCTAGCCAGGATGGGGAAGACCATTGCTGCTGAGATGAGGATGGTTAATTCAATAGCAACAGCTGCCAATTCATTGAAGAGGTGTCAACTGAGGGTTAGACAGCTGAATTCCCCACTATATATATTACCTAGAATTTACTATAGTAAAAACAGTAAAACAGTCAAAAACCAGTATTTTATGTTATTTATGAGAACAGTAATATTATCCATTCAGTATATAGAAATCTTTCATCAGCTTCCATTGTGTTGTTCTGTCTCAAGGATATCATTACAGAGGGCAATAATTGGAAGACTATCAGAGAGAAGAGTAAAGATCCGTTTGGAAATCTATAGAAGAAGGAACCACAATTGGGAATTGCTGCCAACTGTGTGTTAGCCTGAGAGATATTGTCACCGGGGTATCTCAGTGAAGATTGGGTGGACAAGAGCAAGGGAACAAATCCCTATGAGTATGACTTCACAATTATTTAATCAGGAATACTGGCCAAGCATTGGGACAAAATATAATTCATACTCAACTATGGATAATATTATCCATACTATTATTGATTAATAATTCATTCTATACAACATGATAAAGTGCACAAGGAAACTGAACCTGTGCAGTAAAAAGGTTACTAGGTTGCTTGCCAATAAAAACTTAAGTAAATTTTTGCAAGTTGGTGCTCTCTACAGGGGTAGTTGAATGAAGAATCTATAATAATGTTGTACAAAGATGAGCTACGCAAACTGTGGACTGAGTTAGCCACTGTAAACCAGAATGCTCTAAACTCAGTGGACCATTGGGAGTTCGCAGCCTTGGAAGAACAAGTCTTCAAGGTGGAGGAAGAAATAGTGAATGTAGCAAGCTTTGGGATCGAGTTACTCAGGAAAGTAACTTCGGTGAAAAAGTAAGAAGGGGACCTCGTTCAAGAGGTTTTATACCTAAAAATGGAGCGAGAAGCGGATCACATTCATTTAAAAATTTTGGTGCAGATATCAAAAGATTAATCAAACAAGTGGAGGAACTTAAAGCTCACAGATTTGCTTGTGAGCCCAATATGGCAAGCGATGCTGAAGAAAGAAGTTTTCACACAATACTTGGGAAGTTAAATACCCCAAGGAACATGCCATCCGCTTTTAATGCCATTTTGGAGATGACACCCAAAGTCACTCCTCAAGTTAGCCAAGTAGCCAAACCGAGAGAAATGGCCAGAAATAACTTGGAGGAATTTAGGGCAATGCCAAAATTGCCAATGTTGGGCTTTTCTCTGGGCTAGGTGAAAGCCTTGTCCAGGGGAAGGACTGATATCCCCATTTGAGGGGTGTAAGTATCCAACGGCTTATTAGATTCAATAATTAGAGTCAAATCTACAAGTATATCAAATTTGGGGCTTGGTATAAATTACCCCAAATTTGAAGAAATGATACATTCCTATCCCTTAGGACATGTGACCTGGGATACCACCTGACCTGGTCACGAGGGTGGCTTGATCCAAGTATGGGTCAGAATAGTGGGCAATCCAGAAGGCCAGGAGAAACTCTACTTGGACAGGGCCATGACAATTTTTGAGCCACGTGTCCCCAAATACCCTATAAATATCCCTAATTATTATTCTAATAAAGTACTTTTGTTCATAAGGTCTATTTCATCTTATATCTTTATTAAGTTTAATTTATCTAAATGAACGGAGTAAATCCATTGTCACGTCCAGAGCTGCCCCTGTCCTCTTGGCTGACGCCAGCCCCTTGCAGTTGGCCTACTTGTTGGGTTCCCCAGTGTTAGCACCAGCGAGCACATCTTGGGGAAACCCAACAACTGGTGTTCACTACAGGGGCGCTTCCCTGGCGCGCCCTGAGGTTCTACCCTCAACCTTGGACAATAATGAACCCACTGTGAGCACGCCGGACGCCAATCTTCTTTCTTACCTCTGATGGAATGGCCAGGACCCAACCACAGTTGGGTCCAAATTTCCAAGGAAGTCCTTCGAGTGTGCCCCTGAAAACTTTGTTCACTTCTGAGCCCCCAGTCAGCTGAAGCCCTTGCTGGACCTGTTAAAAACGCCTGAATAATCAAAAAAGATGAAATTGAGCCAAAATGCCAGCATCATAAGATAAAAAGGTTAATGAAGGCAATAAATTATCACAGGGACCAAGCATTGCGGTTCAAGAGGATGTGGGATTCTTGGAGAGAAGAAGCCTCTGAGGACATCACCCAGCGGGATGACTATTGGGCGCTAGGACCAGATTACTGTGATGAAAGGTTATGTTCAAAAACCTATCAGATTTGAACAAAATCAAAAAAATTGGCCAAGCTACAATTCATCCTTTGGTCAAAAAATGAAAATCAAAATGATCCAAGTGCTCAAAATCCAAAAACAATTATTTTTAATTTTAACCCTAATTTTTATTTAGATAATAAAAGCAAAAACCCTCCGTTCAAAGTTGGGTTAAGTTGAGAATCAATATCCAATCTCAACAAGCTTCAAAAATTTGTGGGAAGTCTAGAATACAATTAGTGCAACAATGCGATTTGAACGCCAGGCAAAATATCTGGGACTTACCTTTGCACCATTGAAAATAAGCTCAATGTCTCCTTTCCAGCAACACTACCACTTTCTGACTTTGACGGCGACCCTCTCGATATCAGGCCAAATATAATTAAAAAATAATTTAGATGACCTGGTTTGACTCTCCAATTGGGATAGCGCCAATCCCAATAAAGATGAGAGTCAAGAAAAAGTGAAGCTCAAAGTCTCCTTTCTGGAAACGCTACCACTTTCTAACTTCAACGGCGCCCCTCCCAAGATCAGGACAAATATTAATAAAATAAATAATTTAGATGACCCAGTTTGACTCTCCAATTGGGATAGCGCCAATCCCAACAAATGGAGAGTCAAGAAAAGTGAAGCTTGAAGATGCCTTTCTGGCAACGCTACCACTTCCCAATTTTGATGGCGCCCCTTCTGAGATTTAGCCAAATATAATTAGAATAAATAATCTAGATTACCCAGTTCAACTCTCCAATTGGGATAGCACCAATCCCAATAAAGATGAGAGTCCTGAAGATGCGAAGCCTGAGAAACTGGCTGATGTCACCTTCACTACTGATGCCAACCTTCTGGCCCACTCTGAATTTCCCTTTCAAACCTTGTCGCACAGTTTGCTTTTGGTTGCAAGTGAGATTTTCTCACCCAATCCCGAGATGGTAACTCAGCATCGCTCAAAGAGGCTCCCCTATCAGAACCTTCAGGGGGCCACGCCCTACCATTGCCTGGTCATCCTCCAAGCTCGTGGGGTTGCTTGCCTGTGCTATCCACTGTCAACGACCTTTTCCCTGAGCCTTACCTGAATCTGCTGGCAGATAGGGTGATTGCCAGATGCCAGGTTCGAATGGAAACCAAGATGAATTGGAAGTTTGAAGAGGCCAAAGCCTGCATGGCCAAGATGGTGCAGGAGACATATGAATGGATAGCACAGATGGAGGCAGAGTCGACGGCCTCCAAGTTGGAAGCTATGCAGGAACAAAGGCTGCTGGTTGGCCTGCAGTCAGAAATCCAGGAAAAGACCAACTGGATCAAAACGCCAATGATTGAAAACTCGCAGCTTAAGCTGGAGTTAACTAACCTCAAGGCAAATAACCTCAAAACTGAAATGGCAGCTTGAAGCCAGCCACTACAAAAAACTAGCTTGCTCAGATAGCAACAAATCGAGGATCAAGGAGCTTGAAACCACCTTTCCCAAAGAACAATCTGAATTAACTATGAGGGCTCTAGCCGATGAATTTGTCCAGCTTCAAACCCTATTTACACCTGAGACCTCCAAGTCAACCATGAGGGCCTTAGCCAATGTTTTTGTCTGGCTTCAAACCCTAAACACACCAGACACTATCACCAACCTGGTCTGCATTTCGCCTGAGGCTCCGTACGCCCCTGAACTCAAATCCTCTGACCCTCAGGCCACAACTTGCTCCCCTAGGCCAAGGCTTGGAGGGGGCTCTGTCAGGATTTTCCATGGCTAGGTGAAAGCCTTGTCCAGGGGAAGGACCAATATCCCCATTTGAGGGTGTAATTATCCAACGGCTTATTAGATTTGATAATAAGTGTCAAATCTACAAGTAAATCAAACTTGGGGCTTGATATAAATTACTCCAAATTTGAGGAAATGGTACATTCCCTTCCCTTAGGACATGTGACCTGGGATATCACCTGACCTGGTCACGAGGGTGGCTTGATCCAAGTAAGGGTCAGAATAGTGGGCAATCCAGAAGGCCAGGAGAGACCCTACTTGGACAGGGCCACGACAATCCTTGAGCCACGTGTTCACAAATACCCTTTAAATATACCTAATTATTATTCTAATAAAATATTTCTGTTATTAAGATCTATTTCATCTTAAATTTTTATTTAAGTTTAATTTATCTAAATGAATAGAGTCTCATCCATTGTCACGTCCAGAGCCGCCCCTGTCCTCTTGGCTGACGCCAGCCCCTTGCAGTCAGCCTACTTGTTGAGTTTCCCAGCATTGGCACCAGTAAGCACATCTTGGGGAAACCTGACAGCCAACGTTCCATTGGGATAACGCCCCAGAGTTTTTCCAACTGTTTGACATGACCATGAATGGCTAAGGGGATTGTCAAAAGGTGCTGAGGGTCATGAATTGCCTAGACACCGACTGTCAAAACTTAATGTTACCTTACCTGGAGGGAGACAGCTGGTTGTATGCTGAGGCAAAGGCGGCCATCATAAAAGAATTTGGGAGTCTGACATGCATGTCAAAACGCAAGTAAGAATTTATGGGAATCCAGTTCCATAAAGATGAGTCTCTTGCTAGCTTTGTGGATCGATTTTACTAGGAGTCACAGATCCTGGCCAGAGCGAAAGTATTAAACAACTTTGTGCTAGAATCGCCTTGCAAGTGACCCTTCAGCCCTATGCAATTTCATCGCATGATATCTTCTGTGTTTATGACAGAAATAACTACCTCGCAAATGGTAGATAACTTGAAGATTCTGGGAGTGACATTTGATGCCCCAAATAGAAGCTTCAAATCTAATCTGATATGTAAACACAAATCCCACGAAGGGAAATGAAGGAGCTAAGGAGGCTATTGATTGAACCATGCTGGGAAATAAGCCCAAAGAATTCAGATGGTTAAACAAGAAGGAAAAGGTCTGCTATCAGTGTGGCGGGAAAGGACATCTTGCCGTGAACTGTAAAAAGCTGAAGGATCAGATCAATGTGGTCCTGGTCAAAGAATCAGCAGCCACCAAGGATTCAGGAAAAGGGCCCGCTGCCTAGACGGGGAACAGTCTAGAGCTGCGGAGAAACCTGTTCCTCCTAACATTATGAATGAAGAAATTGATATTAGCAATCTGTTCATAGATGACGAGCAGGATCAGCTGTATCAAGTGGTCAATATGGATGTAAATGCTGTGACCAGAGCAGGGGCGAAAAGAATCAACCCTGAGATAATTTAGGAAGCTGCCCAGCTGTACGCCTGACAGCTGGCGGAGAAGATTCAAACCACTGAGAATCATGAAGAGTTATCTGACATCTGTTTAGATGAGGCTAATCTTTCTAACCCCTCAGCGCAATAAAGGAACCGTTTCCTGATTTATCAGCACAAATTATTCACACCCTAAATTCAACTATTAACGCCGCTATTCACTCAATAAACACTATATTACAATACTCTAAGTGTACATATATAAACATACAAGTGAATCGAGTGAGGGTGAGGGCGATTGTTGACAGTGGAACGCCCATCAATACTGTCTCAACAAAGCTAGTAAAGAGGATGAAGATCTCGCCAGACTTGGAACGCAAGAAAGAGTATGGGACAGCTGGGCCAAACACCACCATTTCCTGTGGAGTATATAGTGCGTTGCTACTACAATTTGGGTCATTGGTGGTATCTGCGCCAAAAATAGTTTTGGCGAACCAAAACTATGACATTCTGATCAGAACGGAATTTCTACGGAAATATAGAGTTAAATGTAACTTTGAGGATAATATGTTGACCATTTTGGGTCAGATGTTACCATTGGTATATCAGAAGGACGGTGAAGCTCCGCTGAATCAGAGAAACAACTTCATTAATCTAATATACAATGACAGCATTGTTTCAATTTGATACCAATTAGTTGGTAGAAAGCGACTTGAAATGCTGGTGGAAATCCTAGAGAACTGGTGAATTTCACTAAAGATCAAGAAAGAGAGGACCATACCACTATGATCGCAGATGATGTTCACCATGGAATTGACATTGGAGATTCCTGAGCTGTTGTGTGGGGAGGTTGGAAGCCCCTGGAAGAAGTCCAGAGTGGAGCCATGGGTGTCTCCTGGGATAATAATGCCAGGCCATGGAGAAATTCAAGTTCTCCCGGTGGATTTGAATGAAAAACCGATGAAGATCAAGAGGAATCAGATCATCGCATTTGTTCATCTGATCCTGATGGCTGAATTGAGAAGATTCCACGATTTTGGGTCTATCAACAAAATGGGATTACTGACTGAGGTAACTGAAAATATCAACCTATTGGTTGATTGAGAGCAGCTCGCGGATCTGTTGGAAGGCTAGCAAGAGGAGGTGTTTGAACTATTCAAAAAGTGTTGGGAAGTGTTTGCTCAGGATGACTACAATTTAGGATGCGCATGAGACATGATCCACAAGGTTGACACAGGGGAAAATTTAACCAATAAGGATGAGACCAATCTGACAATTGAAAGCAGCTGATGCAGTGGTGGAGGATGAAATCAGCAAACTAGTGAAGCATGGGCTTCTAGTTCCGTCATCAAGTCCCTGGGCAAGTCCAATTTTTATTATGAAGAAGAAGGATGAATCCAACCGGGTGGTGATTGACTACTGAAGGCTGAATAAAATTATGAAGAAGAATTTGTATCCCCTACCAAGGAGCAACAATGCGCTAGATTGTTTAGGAGAAGCGAAGTATTTCTCCACAATGGATCTGATATTGGGATATTACTAGATTGACTTGGCAAAGAAAGAACAGGGAAAATGCGCAATTATTACCGCGCAGGGGCTATACCAACTGACGAGGATGCCCCAGGGTCTATGCAATGCGCCTGCAACGTTTCAGAGGGCCATGGATGCAATACTAAGCAACTTGAACTTGTCGTTCATCCTGGTATATATGGACAATATAAACATGTTTAGTAGGACATTTACTGATCACCTGCACCACTTGGAAGAAGTATTTAAGTGACTGTTCATGGCTAACTTGAAGATCAAGCCAAGGAAGTGCCACTTCTTTAAGAAAGAGTTGGAATACCCGGGATTCATAATCAACTCTAGTGGATTGCAGCTGCAAACCCAAAAGATAGCAGCTATAGAACGTACGGATGTACCAAAGAGTGTCCAAGACATCCAAGTGTTCCTTGGGATGGTCAGATACTATAGAAGATTTATTTGGGACTTTGCCCAGATAGCCAAGCCATTATTCCATTTATTAAAAATCCAAAAAAGGATTCATATGGAATAAAGAGGCCCAGGACTCCTTCCATGAGTTACGCCAGTATTTGATAGATTCGCTTATTCTGAAATATCCAAATTTTGATCAGGAGTTTATTATTCAAACCAATGCTTTGTTGATGGCGATTGGTGCCATACTGAGCCAAGTAAACAAACTTGGGGACGAACATCTGGTGGCATATGTGAGCCAGACACTCTCAGCCGCTGAGAGAAACTACACTGTGACTGAGCCTGAATGCCTTGTGGTCATTTACGCATGCAAGCAGTTTCAGATGTATGTCCACAGAATGCACTTTAAGGTGGTAACAGACCACTCTTCGCTGCGTTGGCTGCACAATTTAAGAGATCCAGAATGACAACTGGCCCAATGGGCACTTAAGCTCCAGGATTATGATTATGAGATTGTCCACTGAGCGGGGGCTTCTCACCTGAATGCGGATGGCTTATTGAAGTTACCAATGGTCCAGATGGTATACCCGCAGGAGGATGATCTATTCCAGAGAATGGTCAAAGGAAAAATCAGGGACAAGCCCCAAGAAATCCAAGGTGCGCTTCAAAAAGTGATGGAAAACGCCGAGACTATGGATGGACAAGTATTCAAGACAATCAACGGGAAGCAGTTATTATTCCAGAAAACATCAAAAAGAGCAGCAATAGTACAAGCAGCTCATAAGATTGTCGGGCATGGATGCCTGAGGTTAGCAACTGACCATATTCACTAGTACTATTACTGGGAATCGATTAACTACAATGTCACAGATTATCTAGCTTGTTGCATGGAGTGCCAGGTGCACAAACCACATAAAAATACAACTGGATACTGACTGGTCTGCCCTGGATTTTCCTGGCACATGGGGTCCATTGACATGATGGGACCGCTGATGATGAGCACAGGGGAGTCAAGTACATTATAGTTGCTATTGACCATCTGATGAGATGGGTCGCGATGAAGGCCCTAACGAGAGTAGATGCTACCAGTACTGTGAGGTTCATCCTGGATCAAGTAGTATACCAGCATGGATTTCCGCAGGTCCTGCTTAGTGACAATGAGACCAACTTCACGTCTCATGTGATCAAAGATTAAATGAGATAATGGGGATCAGAGGAATCATGTCAGTACCTTACCAGCTGGAGATGAATGGACTGGTAGAATGGGTGAATGGAACGCTGGCTGTAACTCTGAGGAAGCTAGTCGCAGATAGAACTTCTGTGGGGGGACGTACCTGAGTTCGGTGACATTCACCTACAATATTAGTTATCATATGGCGACGGGAAAGATGCCATTTGAGCTGTTGTACAGGAGAAAGGCCGCGTTGCCACCAATTTTATATTTGGTGGTGGAACCTACATCAGGGATGAGTGCCAAACAGTACTTGAACCAACTGACAGATATCCTGATCAATATGCAATTAAATGCATTTGATACAACCTTGAAGAAATGAATATGAGCAAAATTGACGGACGACAAGAACTGACCAGCCTTAGAAGAATATTGAATAGGGGAAAGAATTGCCTATTACAATACGCATGGCTTCAGACAAAGAAACAAACTAGATGTGTTTTGGTTGGGTCCATTTGAAGTGATCGCCAAGATGGCGACCAATGCTTACTCCTTCAAGGATTTCTTGGATGGAAGAATTGTGAATATAGTTCATGCTAAGTATCTAATGCGTTGAATCAATGAAAAAAATAAAGGAGTTCCCAAAGGACCGATGAACCATTAAGTTGGTCATGTCCTGATAACTAGGTCAAGCTGAAAAAAGGACTTCTGAACCAATCTGGATGGATAAATACAAAAAAAGAACCTCTGAACCATAGAAAACTGGCAGGTTTAAGTACCCAGGACCCAGTTTGGGGGAAAAATAAAAAATATGGACCGCTGAACCAAAACAAGGTCAAGTCCCATAGGAAAAAGAAGAATAAAGATAAAAAATTGATAAAATATATTGGAAAAATTATAAACTGCACAAAGAAAAAGCCGATATATTTTTATATTTTTTATTTTTATTGATTGTCCTTGGTATGGGTATGATTCCGCCTATGTCGCCTCTTGGGGGAGGGAGGATGGATTGCGGTAGGATTGAACAGCCCGTTGTAATCAATATGAGATTGGATGCTAGCGAGGGCGAGACCTACACAAAACACGTTCTTTGAGCGGATGCCAAGCTGTGCAAAAAAGTGACTAGGGGAAGGGAAATTGAAATGTTGGATGAAGGCAATTGCAAAACCCTGGAGCGGATAGGAAAGCAACAGTATAAGAAGAGGCAATTAACAAATAATCTCAAGTAATCCTGATATGGTACTGGAGCTGGAAGATTAGTACTGAGCGCCTGATGATGGGCTTAATCAAGGACACTGGACATATGGGCTGGCAACAAAGAAGGGATGCTTGACGGGGTTGCCAAATCATGCCCCCTATCAATGCCATCAGCAAAAGATACCAATGGGAAGCACCGGAGAAGAGATAGTTGTGCAGGGAGCAGATTGCATTCTGCAAGTGGCAACTACAGGCTTCTTGGAAGCTAAAGCTGAACAAACGGTGGAACCCAGGAGAGGCTGGAAGCTTCATAGACCAACTTTGAAGAACTTGGCCAGAAAAGCAAAGAGCATAAGTGGCAGTATCCCAACCCAGGATGTTATCAAGATTAGAGGGATTCAGCGCTAGAGTCAAAGCCTCAGTGACTTGGGCCCAAAGTTCAGCGTAGGGGAGCTCAAAGTGAATACTGTTACCAGTTGTGGGCTCAGAGACCAGAACAGTGGGTTTGTAATATTGACTGAGTCAGAAGAGGAACTCAGGGAGCAGGTCTGACCTGGCAAGAAATGAATGATCCAGAGCAACCAGCATAATCTCTGGAGCATATATGACGATGTTTGGAGCATCAGCGAAAGGAGCTGAATCCAGGAGAGTTTCAAAGTCCAACTCTGGAATTGAAAGCAGAGGAAGAATTGGCTGAGAGTTTTTCAAAATGATAGCCAGCCTGGTTTTGGATGGATTAGTTACCATTTCTGATAATTTGACGGAAGGACTAGCCACTGGATTAGACTAGGCATAAGAGTCCTGGAAGGACCATAGAAGAGGTTCCGCCGAGCATCCTGACTCATCTGCTGGAAGAGACGGAGGTCTTGATCAGACAAACTGTTAAGAAGCTTCTGGTATCGCAACTCAGAATTTGACATATGAGCTGGACAAGAGGGGTGATGTCAGACTTATATGGAAGTTGACATTATACACTCTACAATCCATTAAGCTCCAATTTTGGAGAAATTAATCTCAAAATTAATGGGATAAGCTCTCCAAGAGAAGAATTAGGAATGACTTAAGCCAAGAGATTATGAGAGAAATAACAAGGGCGAATAAGAAATAAGTATTCTTAATTGAGCCGCGAAATGAACATCAATGGCAAGAGTCTCCTGTCTAATATGAGGAGAAAATCAGGAAATCAAGGACGCCAGACCAAGAATCCTGAATATGACAGCAGGTCATATACTCTGATGGGGGGAACCTGATCCTGGGACTAACATCGTCAAAAGTAAATTGATCAGCCTGGCATGACAGTAGATTGTGGGGACCGCTTTGAGAAGGCTGTAGCGAGGAGGAAGAGGAAGAGCATCATGCCGAAGGTCATCCCAAGCAGCGTTGAGTATTGATGAGTGTACTCTGCTTGAACTAATGAAGTATTAGACCAAGTGTCCAAAGCGGTGTTCTCATGACCCAATCCTTTTCTCGCTGTAAATCTATGCAAGAGGTGGGATGTGTTGGGATTTTTTCCCATATTCCCAACCTGCTAAATTACCTGGTATCGCTAGGTAAAGATTCTTTAAGGCGAAGTGAATCAGAAATCAGTTGGCCTGAGTTTTGGAGTAAATACATCTGAGGTATATTGAGATATTTGCCTGGTCATATCCATTGGGGATCAATCTGGATGAATACTTAAGATCTCATCGGGTAGAGTTGCCAAAGAAATAGGGGCATCTGATAGTAACTACTATCAGGTGTACCAATTGGGATTGATTGGTTTTCATCACCAACTGAATGGGAATGAATAGCAAGTTGCGAGGCGAGTGATGCCACCTGCAACTAACAAATCAATTGGTTAGTGAGTGACCTGCCATAATGGGCAATAAGTCTTATTACTTAAGCAGGTCACTAGCCATATATGGTTGGTTCACTTGGATCAAGTAGAAAACGTTAGGGACACATTTTCTGACTCTTTATGTTTGAGGTCTCAAGGATGTCCAATGATGAAATCCTAGCCAGGATGGGGAAGACCATTGCTGCTGAGATGAGGATGGGTAATTTAATAGCAACAGCTGCCATTTCATCGAAGAGGTGTCAACCAAGGGTTAGACAGCCAAATTCCTAAAAGTCTCAAAGAGTGTCCTTTGGCTCTTGATTGAGCTATCTTTCCACTCCCAAGTAAGAAAATACCAAAGAGGATGGCAGTACCCCTCATCACCCAAGGCGATCTCACTCACATAGTTGACGAGTGATAGGTGACAGCTCGCCCACTTTGGATCCCACCCCCAATTTCCTCACTCACCTTGGCAGAACTGTTGTGGGGAATCAGTGAAATCTATGTCAAGATTATCGAACTGAAATTATTCAGATCCAATTTGGGCGGCAATTGGGCTAATGGCCAAAATTTGAATGGTTTTAAAAGCATGAAGAATGAAACATCAGCCAGATCGCCCAGTATTTCTTATTTGACCCCAAAATCAGCAGAACAAATATTGGGCACCATTGCTGAGAGTTCAAAACCTTCCAATAGTAATTCAGGCGTTGTGCCTGATGGGCCTCTATCGACCAAAAAAATGGTTAATCAACCAAGCGTGGGTGGGTTGGCCGCCCCAAACCTGTCCCCAACCAAATGGTCCCATCCCTATATTGGATGGCCTTGGGGGATTCCGTTGCTCGTCGGCCTAAACGCCATCATGCTAACTGTCAGAAATGTAATTGACCCCTGGTCCAGACGTTTGAGGTCAAATCAACAGAGACTCAGCCTGCCGCCAAATTTTGCGATGATGGTTCCCAAAGTATAAACCCCCCTCTACCATCCAATTCACCAGTTAGGCCAAATTTGTGGACCCCAACCACGTTTTCACCAATTGACCACTATTTAATCAGTTGCAAGGCACTGAGAAGATTGTTGGTCAATTTTTCTTACTTTATTTCCCAAATAAAAATTTATTGAAAAATCCCAAATTTTTATCTCCCTCCTTTCAACCACATTCCATATGGTGTTTGCCTGGTGGTCCACCGCTCCACACTCTGGGTGGGCCTTACCAATTCTCTTGGTTACCATGATTCCCTCTATTGCCAATTGGACTTGACAAGCCCAATATTTTTGGCTCTACAACCCAGTTCTCATGACCTTTCAACAGCATTATACAGGGATTTATGGCCCTATGTTTGCCAACTATGGGAGAAAATTCACCTCTCTTTTACCCCCAACGAAATGGTCTTAACAACCAAGAATCTCGCAGAAACTATCCCCGTAGTTTCCACCCCTATTAGCAGAGCCGCTGGGTCCAAAATCTATTTGGTATGGTTTGCTGTTGGAATACTCCTTCCCTGACACTCCGCCACCACTTTGTGGTATCCTATTTCCTGGCTCCATATCAAGTCATACGGTTGGCAATGCCTCTGGCTTTCTGGCTTGCCTTCTGGATGCTTATGCACCCTGACTGGCAGGCCGGTCTAAACTTCTTCTGCCATTTCCATAACATAACTGACCAACCATTACTTCCAACCACTTCTGCCTTGATTTCTGAATTTCGCGCCGCAGTGGTTACCCTCTACCAGATAAACGTACAATCAGTAGTATGCTGTTTGTTGCTTGTGTGGTCACTCTCTGACTTCAGGAGAGGCATCTTCTCTATTCTGGGAAAACTCCTTTAATCTACCTAAGAGGTGAAGATTGCATCTCCTCCTATTTCCTCCAGCCTGGGGAAAATATCGAGTATCCCTTCCCAAGAAATCTCCAATCAGGTTCTGGACGCACTCACTGAAGTACAAATGCACACAACAATCGCACTCAATAACGCTTCTACGATATCTGAGGCCCAACAAGGACTCGCATTGTTAGATGCCATGGATGGGGAAGCTCGTCGCTGGGTGAGAAGCCTTTTGCGTTCTTCCACACAAAAAAGGAGACCCTGCCTCCCTGATGGCTGTTGTATCAGCCGCCTTGAACCCCCTTTTGTCCCAATCAGACCATTTATTTAAACTGCTCTTTGCCATGGCTGAAGCCCCCAGTTTGACTTCTTTGAACTCTACCTTTCATGAGCTGGCTCCCACGTCAGAACTATCTATTGACATGCTTCAGGCAGTCTTTAGAGTGAGTTTGGATTCAGTTTACGCTCACCACGTGGTTTGGTCTACCACCCAAGGATCAATAGATCAAATAGGCGTCACTGTAACTACTATCAAAGCTTTGCCTCGCCACGTTCTCTTGAATCAGAAAAGGAATTTTATGATAGAATTTCTTAACAATGGTGCAGATGACGTCACCGACACTAAAATAGTGGTGGACATGGATTCCAACTCTGTCAGAACTCCCAAGTCCGAGTTAGTGTTCCCAGAGATAACTTTTGCGATTCTGTTCAAGCCCAGATGAAGGAAACAATTAGCCCAGTCCTGGTCCTTCCATATTTTCGCTCCAGCTAAGAATCCCAACCCTGGTCCCAACACACCTATTGTTTCTTCAGTCGCCCATGAGTCAGTCATATCTCCCAATAAATAAAATTACGCTTATTTTCTTGTACCCATGAGAATTAGTATCAGTTCCCAC
This sequence comes from Massospora cicadina, assembly GCA_022478985.1. Taxonomy (NCBI): domain Eukaryota; kingdom Fungi; phylum Entomophthoromycota; class Entomophthoromycetes; order Entomophthorales; family Entomophthoraceae; genus Massospora; species Massospora cicadina. Next base: position 114,068 of record JAKSZP010006792.1, read on the forward strand.
CATGTATCCTTTGAAGCTCTGGTGGATACAGGAGCAGTGGGGAACTTCATGAGTGTAGAGTTGGCACAACAACTAAAACTGGAAATGGATGTGGGCTCCTCAGTAATGGTGGCCTCCTCTGCTTATCAGTCTTCATATGATGTTCGCTGACCAATATACTTCTCAATTCACCAATATAACTTCTGTGATCGTTTTTTGGCCATGCCAATTCTGGTATTTCTGGTGATCTTGGGGGTGGGATGGTGGCGCTGACAACATGTAAGGACTCATTTGGAATTGAATACGTTGTTGTTTGCCAATAACAATTCAGAAGGAGAGTTCCCTCTGATTAACACCCTTGAGAAAATCCAAGGAACTGGCTCTATCACCACCCTAGTCACTTCCGCGGGCATTCTGGCCAAGTTTCCCAAAAATTTAATGCCATATTGCAGAATTTTTGACATGGAAAAGGTGGACCATCTGCCAAAACATACTAGGTACAATTGTGGATTTTGGACAACCATGGAATTGGTGAACATCAATTGCCTGTTGTATCCCCACACGGCGGAAGAAGAAGTTGCACTTAATATCTGGTTGGACGATATATTAAAAAAAGGCTAGTTATTCAAAGAAATGTCTTCCGTTGCTTCCCCTATTGTCTTTGCAATAAAATTGGATGGATCGCTCTGCCCTTGTGTAGATTACAGTCACCTGAACAAAATTACAGTTACAGACCCATACCCATTGCCCTGGAGCAGACAATCAGTCAGGCAATTACCAAACCCTGGGTGTTTTTGAAACTCAACCTGGTGAATGCTTTCAATCAGATTCGAGTAATGGAAGGACAAGAATGGCTGACCACAAATTCAAACGAGGCGAGGCATTTTCCAATTTTGCATAATGCCCTTTGGGCTGAAAAATGCTCCCGCTACAGTTCAACAAATGATCAACAATGCGTTAGGGGATCTCCAGTTTTCCTGTGCTATTGCTTATATCAATGATATCCTAGTCCATTCCCCAACTCCTGAGCAACATGCTATCAACTTAGAAGCAGTGGTGGTTGCTTTGCACAAAGCAGGCCTGTTCCTCAAAGCTTCCAAATGCGAGTTTTACAAGGAAGAGTTACATTTCTTAGAAACTTGGTACTAAAAGAAAGGGTCGCCATCCCCCCCAACAAATTAGATGCAATTTGAGAATGGCCAACCCCAAATACACAGAAGCAGCTTCGAAGTTTCTTGGGTACCATCATTTTCCTAAAAAAAATTTCTAATACACTTTCCCAGTTGGCCGCCCCATTTCACCCCCTCACAGGGAAGAACGTACCGTTTTGTTGGACCCCCGAATGTCAGCAGGCGTTCAAAGTGATCAAAGAAGTGCTCTTGTCTCCTCCTATTTTGAAACATGCCAATCCCACCAAACCATATATCATCGCATGCGATGCTTTGTCAGTAGCTGTGGGCGCAGTGCTGCTTCAGGACCACAATGGTCTTGAACATCCGGTTGCTTATTTCTCCCAAAAATTCACCACTACAGAGCAGTCCTGGGCCATCTATGACAAGGAAATGGCCGCTGTTGCATGGGCATTAACTCATTGGTGGTACCTGTTGCAAGGTGCTCATCATGAGTTAACAGTTCGCACAGATCACCAAGATCTCTTGTATTTTTGCAAACCCCAAAAATTGGCACACTGGCAAGCCTGAACCTATTGGGACCTGTGCAGTTTTAACTTTAAATATGAATTTGTCAAGGGTGCACTAAATGTCCTTCCCAATTTCCTAAGCTGTAGTCCCGCTTACTGCCCCTCGGAGCCTGAGGAAGAGGATCTCATTACTGTGATCCCAGCTACCCAGATCCTATCAATTGCTCCCTCCATTGTTTCCTCCGCCGTGTTGTCACCCAACAATCCTTTATTGGCCCAGGTGCTAGCTGGTCAAATGGCCTGCCCTGAGGGCGTGAAGTTGATTGAAACCTGACTCACTCAAGCCCCAAACACTCCCTATATTCTTTAGAAGAAGGTCTCATCTACTTTTGTTCTCATGTTTAGGTGCCTCCCTCCTTCCGCCTGAACATATTCCGCACACACCATGATCCCCCACAGTCAGACACCCCAGTAACAAGAAATGCATTGACCTGATCAAGCAAACCTTTAATTGGGCAGGACTGACCAAAGAGGTTCTGACTTGGAATGCCAATTGTGTTACTTGTGCTAGGGCCAAGTCAGACTGTTCTGGAAAAAATGGCCTCCTACACCCTTTACAACAGGCAGAAGGTCCATGGACCTCAGTGTCCATTGATTTCATTGTCAAACTCCCTTGCTCCAATGGTTTCACAGCGGTAATGGTGGTGGTAAATCTCATTATCAAATTTTCCCTGTTCATTCCTTGTACTTCTGCAATCACGTCGGAAGAAATGGTGCGTTTATTTGTTCACCATGTGTTTTAAATGTTTGGCCTTCCCCAGGAAATCATCAGTGACAGGGGTACCCAGTTTACCGCCCAGTTTTGGAGCGAACTCTTGTCAATCCTTAAGATAACTCCCTGTTGATCCACGGCGTATCATCCCCAGTCTGATGGCCAGACCGAATGGGTTAACCAAGTTCTTGAACAGTACCTGCTTTGATATGTGGTAGCAGCGCAAGATACCTGGGCCAATGACCTGCCTCTTGCCCAATTCACATATAATAATGGGACTCACGCTTCCACGGGTTTCTCACCATATGAAGCAACGTTGGGTTATAACCCATCATTCTCAGTTGGGGCATGCTTGTGACCAGAAGTGCAAGCTGCCGCAGATCATGCTGGTCATATTCAATCGACCCAAGCTTTAGTGCAGGAACACCTTACTAAAGCTATCAATGACTACAAGTGATTTTCAGATTGTAAGCGCCTTCTGGGTCATGACTTTAAGATGAGTTCTTATGTCATGCTTGATAACCACCATTTGCAAATCCAAACCCCTTCCCACAAATTCTCCAGCAAGTGTTCAGGTCCCCACTTAGTGGAGGAGGTATTGGGTAATGGGGCGTTTCGATTGAAGCTTCCCACGCATTGGAAGCAACACCCAGTTTTCCATGTATCCCAGCTGTCGCCCTTTAAGGGTGTGATTCCCACGGACCCAGAACCAATCATCATCAACAATGAGGAGGAAGCCGAAGTGGAGGCCATCCTGGCATCTTGGAAGTCGCGACAATCAGTCCAATACCTTGTGGCCTGGAAAAGATATCTAGCTTATGAAAACAATTGGGTCAAGGCGCGCGATTGTGCGAATTGCATGGACCTGGTTGATGTTTTCCACACATCCCACCCTGAGGCTCCCCACTCACTTCAGAAGGCTGCGACGATTATGGCTATCAAGTTACCCAAAGTGCATAAGAACGTGGCTCTGGTGCAGTTTCCTGGTGGGGGGGCCATCCCTTTGGGAAAAGGAAAGGGTAATGTAAGTCTTGGGGAGTGTCCTTTGGCTCTCAATAGAGCTATCTTTCCATTCCCAAGTAAGAAAACACTGAAGAGGATGGCAGTACCCCTCATCACCCAAGGCGATCTCGCTCAAGTAGTTGACAAGCGATGGGTGACAGCTCACCCGCTTTGGATCCCACCCCAAATTACTAACTCACCTTGGCAGAACTGTTGTGGGGAATCAGTGAAATCTGTGCCAAGATTATCGAACTGAAATTAGTTGGATCCAATTTGGGTGGCAATTGGGCTGATGGCCAAAATTCGAATGGTTTTAAAAGCATGAAAAATGAAACATCAGCCAGATCACTTGATGGTTCTGATTTGACCCCAAAATCAGCAGAACAAATATTGTGTGCCATCGCTGAAAGTTCAAAACCTTCCAATAGTAATTCAGCCTATGCGCCCTATGGGCCTCTATTAACCAAATGAATGGTTAATCAACCGAGTGTGGGCAGGTTGGCTGCCCCAAACCTGTTCCCAACCAAATGGTCCCATCCCTATATTGGATGGCCTTGGGGGATTCTCATCACTCGTCGGGACAAACGCCGTCATGCTAACCATTAGAAACATAATTGACCCCTGGTCCAGATGTTTGAGGTCGAACTAACAGAGACTCAGCCCGCCACTGAATTTTGTGATGATGGTTCCCAAAGAATAAACCCCCTCTACCATTCAATTCGCCAGTTAGGCTGAAATTGTGGACCCTGACCACGTTTTCACCAATAGACCACTATTTAATCAGTTGCAAGGCACTGAAAAGATTTGTTGGTCAATTTTTCTTACTTTATTTCCCAAATAAAAATTTTATTGAAAAATACCAAATTTTTATCTCCCTCCTTTCAACCACATTCCATATGGTGTTTGCCTGGTGGTCCACCGCTCCACACTTTGGGTGGGCCATACCAATTCTCTTGGTTACCATGATTCCCTCTATTGCCAATTGGACTCAACAAGCCCAATATTTTTGGCTCTACAACCCAGTTCTCATGACCTTTCAACAGCATTATACAGGGATTTTATGGCCCTATTTTCGCCAAAGATGGGAGAAAATTCACCTCTCTTTTACCCCCAATGAAATGGTCTTAACAACCAAGAATCTCGCAGAAACTATCCCCATAGTTTTCACCCCTATTAGCAGAGCCGCTGGGTCCAAAATCTATTTGGTATGGTTTGCTGTTGGAATACTCCTTCCCTGACACTCCGCCACCATTTTATGGTATCCTATTTCCTGGCTTCATATCAAGTTGTACGGTTGGCAGCGCCTCTGGCATTCTGGCTTGCTTTCTGGATGCTTATGCACCCTGACTGGCAGGCCGGTCTAGACTTCTTCTGCCGTTTCTATGACAATTCCCCACTATATATATTCCCTAAGATTTTCTATAGTAAAAACAGTAAAACATTCAAAACAGTATTTACAGTATTTACAAGAACATTAATATTATCCATTCAGTATATAGTTAATATATCATCAGCTTCCATTGTGTTGTTCTGTCTCAAGGATATTATTGCAGAGGGCAATATTTGGTAAAGTCTCAGAGAGAAGCGTAAAGATCTGAGCGGGGATCTAGAGAAGAAGGAACCACAATTGGGGATAGCTGCCAACTGTGTGTTGGGCTGAGAGATATTGTCACTGGGGTATCTCAGTGAAGATCAGGTGAACAAGAGCAAGGGAACGAATTCCTACAAATACAACTTCACGAGTATTTAATTGGGAATACTGACTGAGCGTTGGTAAAATTATAATTCATACTCAACTATGGATAATAGCCTCCATACTATTATTGATTATTAATTCATTCTATACAACGCGACAAAGTGCATGAGGAAACCAAGCCTATGAATTAAAAAGGTTACTAGGTTGCTTGCCAATAACAATTTAAGTAAATTTTTACAGATGCGTTGTGGTCATGTCTGTTTGAATTGATTGCCAAGATGGCGACTGATGCCTACTCCATCAAGAATCTCTTGGATGGTAGAGTTGTGAATGAGTCCATGCTAAGTATATGAAGTGGTGGATTGATGAAAAAAATAAAAGAGTCACCGAAGAACAAATGAACCATTAAGTTGGTCATGTCCTAATGATTAGGTCAAGTACAAAAAAAGGATTTCTGAACCAATCTAGATGGTTAGGTCCAAAAAAGAACCTCTGAACCATAGAAAACTAGCAGGTTTAAGTACTAGGACCCAGTTTTGGGGAAAAGATAATAAAAAGATGGACTGCTGAACTGAAACAAGGTCAAGTCCTTAAAAAAAGAAGAATTTAAATACAAATTTGATAAAAGATATTGGAAAAGAAGATTATAAACTGCATAGAGAAAAAACCAATATAATTTTATAATTTTTATTTTTATTAATTGTACTCAATATGGGGATGATTCCGCCTATGTTGCCTCTTGGGGGAGGGAGGATGCATCGAAGTAGGAATGAACAGCCCATCAAAATTGATGTGAGATCAGACGCTAGTGTGGACTAGACCTACACAAAACCACAATCTTTGAGCGTATGAAGAGCCCTGCGAGAAAGTGATTAGGGAAGGGAAATTGAGATGTTGGATGAAGCCAATTGCAAAACCCCAGAGCGGGGAGGAAAGCAACAGTATAAGAAAAGGCAATTAACAAATAATCCCAAGTAATCCTGATATGGTACTGGAGCCAGAAGATTAATCTTGAGCGCCTGATGATGGGCTTCATCAAGAACATCGGACATATGGGCCAGCAGCAAATGAGGGATGCTTGGCTGGAGTTGCCAAATCATGCCCCTACCAATGCCATCAGCAGAAGATACTAATAGGAAGTGATGACTATGGGCTTTTTGGAAGCTAAAGCTGAAGGAGCGGTGAAACCCAAGTGAGTCTGGAAGCTTTGTGGACCAACTTTGAAGAACTTAGCCAGAAAAGCAAAGAGCATAAGTGGCAGTATCCCAATCCAGGATGTTATCAAGATCAGAGGGATTCAGCACTAGGGACAAAGCTCAGTGACTTGGGCCTGGAGCTCAGTGTAGGGGAGCTCAAAGTGAATACTGTTACCAATGGTGAGCTCAGTAGCCAGAACAGTGGGTTTGTAATATTGTCTTAATCAGAAGAGGAACTCAGGAAGCAGGTCTGACCTGGCAAGAAATGAATGATCCAGAGCAAACAGCATAATCTCTGGAGCATCTATGACAATGGTTGGTGCATCAGCAAAAGGAGTCAAATACAGGAGAGTTTCAAAATCCAACTCTGGAATCAACAGCAGAGGAAGAATCAGCTGAGAGTTGTTTGAAATGATTGCAAGCCTGGTTTTAGAGGGATTAGCTACCATTTCCGGTATTTTGACAGAAGGACTAGCCACTGGCGCCAGACTTGGTGTATGAGTCCTGGAAGGACCATAGAAGAGGTTCCACCAAGCATCCCAACTCATCTGCTGGAAAAGCTGGAGGTCTTTATCAAACAAACTATTCAGAAGCTGCTGGTATCGTAACTCAGAATTCAACATATGAGCTGGATGAGAGGGGGATGTCGGACTCATATGGAAGTTGACAGTATGCACTCTACAATCCATTAAGCTCCAATTTTGGAGAAATGAATCTCAAAATTAATGGGATAAGCTCTCCAAAAGAAGAATTAGGAATGACTTAAGCCAAGAGGTTATGAGAGAAATAACAAGGGCGAATAAGAAATAAGTATTCTTAATTGAGCCATGAAATGAACATCAATGGCAAGAGTCTCCTGTCTAATATGAGGAGAAAATCAGGAAATCAAGGACGCCAGACCAATAATCCTGAATATGACAGCAGGTCATATACCCTGACGGGGGGAACTGGATCCTGGGACTTTTATCATCATGAGTTAATTGATCAGCCTGGCATGACAGTAGATATTGGGGACCGCGCTCTGAGAAGGCTGTAGCGAGGAGGAAGAGGAAGAGCATCATGCCGAAGGTCATCCCAAGCAGCGTTGAGTATTTATGATCATACTCCACTTGAGCCAATGAAGTATTAGACCAAGTGTCCAAAGCGGTGTTCTCATGCCCCAGTCCTTTTCTCTCTGGAAATCTAGGTAAGAGGGGGACGTGTTGGGATTTATGCCCATATTCCCAGCCTGCTAGATTACCAGGAATTGCTAAGGGATAATTCCCTAAAGCGAAGTGAATTGGAAATTGGTTGTCCCGAGTTTTGGAGTAACTATGTTTGGGGGTTTTGGAAATTCGCCTGGTTGTATCCATCGGGGATCAATCTAGATGAATACTTAAGATCTCATTGGGTAGAGTTGCTGACGAAATAGGGGCATCTGATAGTGATTAACTATCAGGTGTACCAATTGGGATCAGTCAGGTTTCATCATTAACTGATTGGGAATGAATAGCAAGTTGTGAGGCAAGTGATGCCACTTGCAACTAGCGAATTGATTGGTTGGTACATGACCTGCCTTAATTGGTAATAAGTCCCATTAACTAAGCAGGTCACTAGCCAGATATGGTTGGTTCACTTGGATTGAGAGGAAAATGTTAGGGACAAGTTTTCTGACTCTTTCCATTTAGGTCTCAAGGATGTCGAATAACATAATCCTAGCCAGGATGGGTAAGACCATTGCTGCTGAGATGAGGATGGGTGATTCAATGGCAACGGCTGCCATTTCATCAAAGAGGTGTCAACCAAGGGTTAGACGACTGAATCCCCACTATAAGTTCCCTAGGATTCACTAAAATAAAAAACAGATAATTAGATCATATTACAGATATATAGTTTTAAGTTGTTCATCTAGTATATATTTTAATTAGTAAACTATCATCAGCTTCCATTATGCTATTCGTCTCAAGGATTTTATTGCTGTGTGCGATAATTGGAAGACTCTTAAAGAAAAGAGTAAAGATCTGAGCGGGGATCTAGAGAAGAAGGAGACACAATCAGGGGATTGCTGTTGAGTGTGTGTTGACCAAAGAGACTTTCACCATGGAATCTCAGTGAAGATTGTGTTGGATAGAATGAGCGAACAAATCCCTACAATCATGACATCACAAGTATTTAATTGGGACTATTGGCCGAGTGTTGGGCCAAGATATAAGATTTCATACTCAACTACAGATAATAGTTGTCATACTATTATTGATCAATAATCTATTATACTATAAAATGTGGTTGAAATGCACGAGAATACTGAACCTGTGCAGTAAAAAGATTACTAGGGTTGTTTGCCAATAAGAACCCAAGAAGTAAGTTTTTACAACATCTAGCAGCTGGCTGCAGTAAACCATGGGATTGTCTACTCTGTCATTATTAAGTTGGAATAAAACTTCCCTTTGGTGGTGAGTGAGGCACACAAATGAATAATAAATGGTTTATTAGGGTTTGATACATCAGGATTGGTAAATTAGTGAGTTAAAGCCTTAATCTGTCAAAGGCCAGATGGCAGTTTCCCATCCATTCAAATGGTACCCAGCCTTGAGAAGGTGAAATAACAGCTCACCTATTTTACAAAAATTCTCCACAAACTGATGGTAGTGGCTGACCAATCCTAGAAATACATGAATATCACATTTGCTACTTGTCCAAAACATTTTTTCAATAGCCTTAACCTTAGTGAGCTGGTGCTTTAAGCCTTGTTTGTCAATTATAAGCTCCAGATACTCAGGTGTTTAAGGAAATTGCACTTACAGGGTTTGATTTTCATATCAGCCTTGTCTAGCCAACAAAAACCTCCTTTAAGTGCTGCAGATACTCTGTAAACATTCTGGAAAAAATTTATATTGTCCAATTACACTAACATACAATATGCTATCCATAGCATGCTGTAATGTTGCCAGGGCGTTACTTATCCCCTGCAGCATCCTAGTGGGCTGGTATAAGCCCATGAGCGGTAATCATAGTGAACTTCATGTTCCTCCTTCAGCAGCTCAATTTGCCAATATCCAGAAAATTTATCCATGGCAGAGAAATATTGTGTGCTGCCCAAGAAGTCTAGCATATTAGTAATTTAAGTTAACTGATAGTAATCTTTTTGGTAATCTTGTTGAGTCTATGATAAACTATTATCACTCTGTTGTATACATCTTTTTAACCAAAACTGGGGAGGCCCGAGGACACTTGGAGGGCACTAACATTTCATTATGCATGAGTTGGTTGATCTCATGGTTGATGACTTAATCCACCACCTTTTAACACCTGATAGGATGGAGGCAAATTAAAAGATGGTTATTAGTATGGATCTGGTGTAGAACATCATGTGCACACCCCAAATCATAGTTACCTTTTGCAAAAATACTACTATACTTACTAAATAAAATCAGCGCTTGGTCTTTTTCATCCTCCGTTAGCCCAGAGAGAAATCCTTGAGGTACCAAATATTGTACCAATTGGCACTCATTGCCCTCAAGGCCAAGTTGATCCATATTTCCAAAATTATAAATGCTTTATACCTTTTTGATTAATAACACATGAACAAAAGCAACTATCTGGTGTCACTAATCTAATTGGAATAGGGATAAAGGTTCAATAACATCACCTGAATTTTGCCATATTCTGAAAGGATAAACCTGGGCGCAATGACAGGTTCTAGATTTTATTGACCAAATGGTGCAGCTATCTTAAAATATATCCTTGAGGAATTTTTAAAGTAATTTTGGTCCCCACTATTATCTGATAACTTATTGGAATTGTTAGGTTACGATCAGCATGTACAGGATTATTAGATTTTACAATCTGATTTGGTAACCGCTGGGTACAGCCACATAGTCACTGGTAACCAATTATCATTACACCATTATTATATATAAAGTTAACAAACCCCTGATTTTTTGCCTTTGGAGCCTAATCCTTCCAGTTACAAGTTAATGGAAGAGTTTGTCCCAGCGACTCCAGCTTATTTTTTCAAGATTAAGCTTTGACTCTATATTTCATCATAAATGAGGTACTAATAAGAAAGTTGTAATTTTGATTACAGAAAACAATGACAATAGTGGAGATCATCAGTGAGCCAAAACGCAGCGGCAACACACTGTATGCTTCTTCAGAGGTTGTGGTATGAGGCCAGCTTAACCATAGAACTTCCAATAATCTATGTCTGTAGAAATCTGAATTTCTTTTTCTATTTGATTAGACATAATATTTATTTGGTGCTTAACTGTCTATGATAGCTCAAACTTTATGCTTATTTACAGTAATGCATCATAAGTACACTCAGAAAGATAAGCATCAGTAGGATTTATTGTGAGGACATTAAGTTAACCGCTTGACCTGAATATTTTGAAGTTCTTCACATAATTAAGGGCAAGATTCTTTCAAGGACACAATAGGAACAGCCAATTGTTTATGGTCACCTTGGGGGTCCCACTAGAAGGGGTTTGAAGTTCAAGGGCTCTAACAGTTAAACATATGGATTTGATACTACTTCATCTGCCAACTCAGCGTTGCATTTTTCTTGTAAGCAGGTAGTCACTGCTATGCTATATTTTATATAAACCACTGAATGTAGGGTATTGTCATTGTCTTTTTGTCTCACTAAAAGAGCCTTTGGAGTATTGTTTTTGCCAGGCTTTTGTTGGAGGAGGCGAATGTAGTAAAAAACTTAATACTACTCCGCCCTATATTTTCCCAAATTTCCATCATCCACTGGATTCACATCATGAACTGAGGTCTTAGAACTCCATTTAGGGCAATTATTTATCATAGTGCCCCAATTTCTTACAATAAATACAGGTAATAAGTCTGCTATTAGGCCTTCCCAAATGAGAGCCATATGGTGGAGGTAATTTTTTGGGAAAAGGCCTAAGGATATGGGTCATGAGGCTCCCAAAGAGCCTTGTTGAGTACTATAAAGGTGGTGGCGCATTGTTGGAGATAAATTACCATATGGGTGATATCATTCTCTCATTTAAGACAGGAATTATTACCCTATACAATTCTTTATAAGGCTCATAGGAATGGCATAACATATATCTGAGTGTCAAAGTAATTTATGGTGTTAGCCCATATAGAATCAGAGCCTCCAAATAAAAACACTCTATAAAGGCTTTACCCATATCATCCTTATTAAAACAGATGGTAAGAGACTCCATTTTTCAAGTGGTCATCTGCTCAGCCCTTAAAACTCCTTAATCAGAAGATCTTTGGCGTTGAGGTAGGTTATGCCAGCCTTCTGTAGTTTAGGCATAATTAAATCCTGGACATTGGAGTTTAGTGAGTTCATTACCATTGCTAACTTACTATTCTTAGGCGCTTCCTCAATACTATTTTCAAAGAGAATAAAAAATTGTGCACATTTGCCTGTTTATCAAACTTGGGTAAATCAATAGGGGTTACCATAAATGAGGCCATAGTTGCAGGGCTTAAGGGTCTGCGTCACTCCTATATACCTTTCCAGGTGGCAAAGATGGAGAGTGGGAGTAACCTGACTATAAGCTGCCAGAAAAGCTCACATGGAGGATGCCGCAGGAGCACATGCTGGAGTAGCAGCAGCATGATTCTTACATGGTATAGGAGTTTTGCAGATGGTATAGAATGTTCTGCAGGAGGAGTCACTGGAGTGTCCAGAAGAGTGAACTCTTTGTGCCTAGGAATGGAGGTAGGAAAGGTAGGCACCTCATGTGTGACCAGCGCCTCATTACCCTCAACATCAGGTTTTATCATAATGATTTCCTGATCATCAAGGAATACATCCAGTAGTGGTTCACTGGGGCCACCCTGGCAACACTTACAAAGATCTTAAAGCTCAGTTTTAAACTGATTTTACATACTAGAAAGAAGCTGGTGTTCTTCCAGTAACAGTTTTCAACATAATAAATTTTCTGGCTAGCAGCAAAAAGATCCACTTTCTGATTCAGGTTCTAACTTCCCAAGGGCTTTACTTTATGACCCTGATTTCTCAATTCCAGACTCAGGGAATCAATTGTCTTATATAAATCAGTATCAGAGCGCATTGCTCTATCCATGTTAATATCTAATCTGTCGAGGTGACATTAATAAGCACTCATATCCTGTGCTAAATCCTTTACTAAATGATCGTGGTCCAGAAATATACCTGAAAGCTGGCCAGTGGCTATTTATTCATCTGATATTGATAAATAGGAATAAAGTTGTTTTGGTAGGCCTCACAGTCATCCACTTTATCTTTCATATATTGCTCCACTTCAGCTTCAAAAAGTCTTCAACTTGGGTACAGTGATGAGTAATCATTGCTACCCATTGGGGGTTACCCCTCAATTATTCATAATATTGTAAAAAATATGCAGCAGGTCAGCATTAAGCTGAGCATCCAGTCCTTTTAACTACTAATGGGCATCCTAATCTTGCTGCTGATTAAAAAGAATGACAGTATGGGGGTTGCAAAAAGCATCATCCAACTATCTGAAAAAATAGGGTATTACCTCATTGCTGGGCTTCCATAAACGTAACCAATCTTCCAATATCAATATGTTGGGAGAGATTATGTAGTGAGCATAACTGATAGAAGGATGTACCTATCTTGCAATAACTTCTACTAGTTAATATTGAGTGGCAAATCTATTGATCATCTCATTGATGGTCATGTAAAAAATATGCTAGTTTCATAAAAATTATCTTGATACATATAGTTATGAAACATTCCCAGTTGGGATTCATTTGCATTGGTTGCAAGAAGATGGTAACTGTGAAGCAACCATTTGGATACTTTATGTAGCTGAGCCTGGGAGACATTGGACAACCAGATTAAATCTTGAGATTATAATTCACTATAAGGGGGAAGCTTTTCCATAGGATCTTCTACCCCCTCGATTTTAGAACTACTCACTTGAAAATGATTAATCACTTTGTTGCCTTCATCCATCGACTCATAAAAATACTTAGCACCAAAGCCAAGGGTAAAGCGGTTCTCCTCCAGATTTATACTTGCATGATGGTGCTCAGGTAACAAAGTGAAACCCTTGTAGTGAGCTTAACAATGTTGAAATTGGCACTAGGGCATCAGATTTTAGTGCACAAATTACTACACTTAAAAATACTAGGTACTATTAGATGATAGTGACCTTGTAAAAACTTAAAAAACGAACTTCATATGGTAAAAGATTATTATTTAAAATGAAGAGTGTCAGAAATTTACCCTCTTGGATTGAAAATAAGAATATTTTAGGTTGAGTTCTGCTGAAAAAGGGAAATGTCAGCCATTTGCGATTCCCTAATGCCATTACAAGCAATTCCAGTGAAAATGTTAATGAGAATGGCCAAAAGACTCTGGCCAATTCTAGGTGGAACCCCGTAAATTGAGGTAACACCAGTTCAAAACCTGCACAGGCACTTTCTATAAAAACAATCGATCATATTTTGCCAATCACATAACAGACTTTGGGGAAACCAGCGGAGGGTACTCCCCCAACCAGCACCAAGTCCTTCACCACACCTGCGTGGGGGCCACCCCCTTTTATAGGCATGGTGACAGGCCCCCAAGGTGAGAATATTTTCTTGAGAAGTGATTGGTTGGGGTACATCAAAACCCTGCCGCATGGGTATATTCTGCCCCAAAACCCCAACGTCCATTTGCCAAAAAATATCTAATTTTCCCCCATGATCTGATAGTATCAACTAATATATTACCTAAAGTGGAAAGCATTGCAGCTATTCCAAACTTATCCCTGAATCCCTCTGACCTTTGAAATAGTATAAATATTAATCATTGAAAGTTGGAAAGGGATCACTTTTCATTTTTACCCCCACTCTTTCATTAAAAATTTATAGGACTTATTTTTTATATTTATCTACTTTTTATTTTATTAAAATCCTTTGTGGGATCCAGCGGTGTAGCACCAAGTGAGCGTACTTGAGCTGGATTCCTACAAAGAGAAGCACAATTAGTATTAAATACTGGTAAGGGCTTTCCAGCTCACTTAGCTACATCTTCTTTGCTGTAGATTTCCCCAACAACATAGGAAAAAAATCCTCTTACCATTAGTTTTCCACCAAGTTTGCCCCTTTCGCTAGCGTTCCTATTGGTGTAATTTATGTTTATTAAATAGCACAGAAAAGTGGTAGATTAGAGGAGTAATTATCTAAATTAGGATAAGGGAGCAAATCACTAGGGCTCAGGTTATTTTCATTACAGTACCAATCAACTGATTGAAATTAAATCACAGGTGGATGGCCATAATAACGTTAATAACCCTCATACTGTATATTTAATGCTGGCATGAGGGATACAATAGTATAATAAAAAATTATATGGGTTCTAGGTTGTCCATGATAATCTCAAAAATTGATAAACCAATTGTAATAAAATTTTGCACACTCATAGCAGGTACCCAGCGCTAGGATTGTAGTATGTTTGGTAACAATAGGTAAAAATAGACAATTTTTAGTAGAAAACCTTTTTTCAACAATCTATAACTAACTCTTAATTTATAATAATGTTTTATTGAATGTTAAACTGAAACTTATTAATCCTTTATAGGATAAAATTTGAATTTTTTGTACTCAAACTCTATCTTCCTCAGATTAGAATAAAGGTGTCAATTAATTTGTTTAAATTAACTAAAATAAAGAAACAAGATTCTAAAGTAATTTATTAATGTTAGGAAGACTAAAGTTAGGCCAAATTAAGACTTTAAGAAGTTTATACTTGATCTGATAAAATGAAAGGGTAATATATGATATTAGTTATGAAAAACTCTGAATGGAATTAGAATCAATAATACTAATTGATAAATTCAAGGTGGCTTATGCGATGTGTTTGTTCATATGGCCATTGGCTAGTTATCTGATACCCTGGATGTCTATATAGTTCATGAATGGTTTCAAATAGTGGGAACATAAGGTCTCTACTACAGATCAGATATTATTATCTGGTGATTAGTACTGGTGCATCAGTGCATATATTTTAGTCTAGATAAAAATAAAATTGGTTTAATTGAGTTGAAATTATCAAAAATTAAGATATAAATTTCATCTTTGAGATGGTAAGCTAATTGCCTAAAATTAGTTTATCAGATTACATATCCAACAAATCTAAACATGAGACTTTTAGATCTGAAGTATCATTTAAGTTTAATTTCATCTTTAGAATTTTATCAAGTAAATCCAGTAATTAATATACTTCTTATAAGTATAAGTAATTGAGGTGGGTCAACCTTAGGACAAATATACCACAATGAACTTTTTTATAGCCAGTACAGGATATCAAACATGATGATATCCTTCTTATAATTTCCAAGATTTTACTTAGAACTGATAAAAATTTCTAAAGATTTATTTTTATAATGTTGTTAGGTTCATCTTATAAGCCTTTCCTTATAAAAGTTTTTTTTTGAAATTAGATAAATATTGCAATATTTCCCTCTGATTGCTCTTTATATATATATTGAGCTTCAGAATCCTAATAGATTTAGAATTTAAAATTTAAATAACTAATTTGATTTAGTGATAATCTTGATAGTATTACCATAACAAAGCACAGGCTTCATTGCTATATCTCTATACAGATAAAAATTATTTTAGATGTGTGTATTTATCTATGTATGTATAAGATACATTATCTCCTTAACAAGTAAATTATAAGTAGCCAAAATTAACACAAACATTTTATAGCTTTTGAAACATTGTCAGCTGATTTTTAAATTCAGTCATAGTTTATATAAATAAAAATTCTAGAGGTCTAAGTTAACTGCAGCTATTTCAGAAACTATTAAACCAATTTCTATGAAAATTTTCACACTGATAGCAAGTACCTGTCATAAATTGTACTGATAAAATAAGACTGAGTAGACATTCTAGGTGATTAACATGTCACAGAGCCAGATAATAAAGTTGATACTAGCCTGCCAGTCAGGGTGAGTAAACACCCAGAACACAAACCTGTATGCTGGAGGCATAGCTGTCAGGTGAACAGCAAGTAAGAATTAGACTGGCCTGCCAGCCAAGGTGCCAGAGCACCTGAACAGCAAACCAGAATGCCCCAGGCACTGCTGCTTATATGACAAATATGGAACCAGAAAGGAGTTCCACCAATATCTGCCGTTGAGCCAGAATTTCATACAGGCACAAAATAAAGTACCAGACAAACACGGCCATTAACCCTGAGGGGTATGAGAGCGTCAGCAGAAAAGGCAGCTTAATTCTCAGCATATAAAAACTAAATTTTGGGGAGGGATTTTTAATGGAAAATTAAGGAAGAAAAATTAACCA
The DNA here is from genome assembly GCA_022478985.1 of Massospora cicadina. Lineage (NCBI taxonomy): Eukaryota > Fungi > Entomophthoromycota > Entomophthoromycetes > Entomophthorales > Entomophthoraceae > Massospora > Massospora cicadina. The sequence continues at coordinate 130,624 of JAKSZP010006792.1, forward strand.
ACAATTTTCTCAGTGCAATGCAACTAATTATATAGTAGTCAATTTGGAGGGGAAACAAGCCAGGATCGGGTCTCACAAGTTCAACCTAACTGGCAAATTGTTTGGGAATGGGGAACAGACAATTTAACTGGGAACTGAAATTGAAGAATTCAGCAGCAGGCTGAGTCACTGTTGGTTTGACCTCAAATGTCCAAACTGAGACTCAACTGCATTTCCAATGGTTGGCATGATGGCGTTTAGCCCAACAAGCAGCAGGAATCCCCCAAGGCCACCCCACATAGGGGTGGGCCCATTTGGTTGGAAACAGGTTTAGGATGTCCAACCCGCCCATGCTCAGTTGCTGGGCCATTTGTTCAGTCAGTGGCATTGCATCAGGCGCAATTCCTGATTTGTCAGCAGGAAGCTTCAAAACCATATCAATGGTGTCTGATGCTGTTACCTGCCTGTTGGGGGTGATCCCCAACAGTTTTGGGAGGGGGGAGAATTTTTTGATCATCATGTTACCCAAATTGCAACCATCAGGCATTCTAGCTGACAGATTGGTCTTAATACCTTTTTGACCATTTGAAATCCGAGCATTGGGCTGATTGCCACTCAAATTAGTTCTGATTGATTTCATTTTGGTGATCTTGGTGCAAATTTGCTGATTCCTCGTAACAGTTCTTCCAAGGATAGTGTGGGTACTGGAAGCAGGATTTGAAGTGGTAGAGCTGTTACCCAGTGCCCATCTACCACGTGAGTGAGATTGCCCTGAGTAATGAGGGGTACAGCCATACTCTTCAGTGCCTTCTTGCTAGGGAATGGGAAAATGGCCCAATTGACGCCCAGAGGACATTCCCAGGACTTACAATAGCTGTTCATATAACCTGATATCTGAAGGAGAGGGAAATGATTGAGGGTAAATGACTAGCAATCACTGTTACCACCATTGCTACTAATAACCACACTGTGGCTGCAGTTGCTACTGCAGATTCTGCTACTGTAGGTGCTTTTGGGTTCACAAGGTGTAAGTCCAGGGGAACGTCCCCTGTGCATAGATCAATCACTCTTCCTGTTTGCGAGCAAAAAGGGGCCAAAGAGGGTGGCTATACCCCTCGTCACCCATGGCAACCTCGCCCACATGGTAGACAAACGCTGGGTAATAGCCTTCCCTCTTCAGATCCCTCCCCAGTACCTTTGCTCACCTCATTTGAACTCATTAGCTAGATTAAGGAAATCTGTGCGAAGATCACCAAATTGAAGTCAATCAGTCTGAAACCAGTGGAAAATAAGCCTGACAATCAGAATTTGCATGGTCAAAAAGGGTCAAAGATTGGATTATCAGCTGGAATCACTGATGGTTTCAATTTGGCCAGCAGCGCGATTGTTAAAATTAACCCCCTCTCAAAATCATTGTGGATGATCCCCGTCATGCAGCTCCTATCTGCAAATCTGGAGTTGCAGCTGACGCAGCACCTTTGACTGAACAAACAGCCCAGCGACCAGGCATGGATGGGTTGGGCATCCCAAATTCGTTCCCAACCATTTTGAGAATGCCCCTACATGGGGTGGCCTTGGGGGATTCCCATTGCTGATTGGGCCAGATGCCATCGCGCCAACCACCAGAAACGCAGTTGAGTCTTGGTTCAGGCGTTTGAGGTCAAACCAACAACGACTTGGCCTGATGCCAAATCCTTTAATGTCAGTTCCCATTGAGCTTATCCACCCTCATTCCCAAATATTCGCCGGTTAGGTCAAACTTGATGGACCCAATCCCAGCTTGTTTCCTCATCAATTGACCACTATTTAATCAGTTGCATTACAATGAGAAAATTGTTGGTTAATTTTTCTTCCTTTACTTTCCATTAAAAACCTTTCCCTAAATTTAGTTTTCTATGTTGAAAAATAAACTGCCCTTTCCACTGGCACTCACGCACCCCTTGGGGTTAACAGCCATATTTGTCTGGTATTTTATTATGTGCCTATATGGGATTATGGCTCTTTGGCAGTTATTGGGTGAAATCCTCTTTAGTTTCATCTCCGTTATACCAGCAGCAGTGTCTTGGGCATTCTGGTTTGCCATTTGGGTGCTCTGGCACCTAGGCTGGCAGGCCAGTCTAATTCTAACTTGCTGTCTGCCTGACACAGGGAGCCCCAAATCCGCTCACATGACAAAGGTTGCCACATGCACATTAAGATCATGAAACTTTTCCCACCTTAAAGAAAGAATATCCAGAAGCAATGCAACATCTTGATGCCATACAGCATCCGAAATTGGGACAACCCCAGGAGGCTGCTATAATGGTATTATCAATCAAGGTCAGAGGACAGAAACAACGTGATTATGGCCACTATGCCCCGGTCATTGCGTAGACCAGTGAACATGGAACCTACTGGAAGTGACTGGTAGAAAGAGCATGCAAATTAAATTGGAAAATTTTGGTTCAGAAATTTGTTTATCAAAACAAATAATAAAAGGATGACTGACAACCATACCTAAGGGGGATAATTTTCTTAAGTGCTGGGGGCTTGGGGAATAAGTAAATTTTGCATGAACTGAGGGTAGCGTAATCTTATTTGATTCTGGCGGAATGACATATAAAATTTATATGACAATAAATTGATCTCCTGACCAGCTGATTTTTGCTCAAATTTTGCTGCCAAATTTCCCCTCCCAGCGCAAATTTGCTTGGAAGATTAGCAATGCTTCATTTGGTGGGCAACTGGATGCACCCATGGCTAGGCCACATAAAGGGAGGTTTCATTGGGTACTGAATGGATTTAGCATGCTCAAGTTTGCTGGGTGGGCCCATCTTTTCTGGTGGAAGAGAAACCCGCTGGTGGGTTTTTGAACCAGAGCATACCATGGATAACTCAACTATGCTGGACCTCAATTTATTTATATTAATAGCCCCCTTATTGGAACTCACAATTATCAAGAAAGGGGGATGCCCATTACTTCCCTACTGGTGATAGCCTCTTAACGCCGCTACCTCCAAACACACCCCCCAATTCACTGCACCAACTCTTGGGTAATGAGATAGGGGGAAATGGGAAAAATTTTCAGGGTTACATCATCATCCACCTCACATCCACCACATGGGCTAAGTTACCCTCAGGACACAAGAGGGACATCCACCCTCTTCACCCCCTTTTTTGCAGAACAGTAGTTTCTCATAGTTGAGGCATAGGGGATGCTCTCCCAGACTTAAATAACTATCCAAAACAATATCCAGAATATCAAAGGTATATCTGCCCACAAGAGTTTGCCTGACTATGGGGTGAAAGGTGCCACTATAGCCACATCTTCCAGATACCAGAAATCATGGCTGATAACACAGGCCTGCATTTTTTGGTTGATTCATGTTTATCAAGTTTTGATGATGAATTCCTATGTATGTTTGTGCGATGAATCTAAAAATGACATTAGTTTATTTCCATCATGTCAGAATTTTTTGCAAATTGCAATTTGACAAATGTAGTATATGTCAAAAAATATCACGAATATGAGACTTAATGACATAGTGAAATAGGTTTGCTTCATATAAAACGTATTATTTTACAGCTTATGTAAGACATAAAATAATAGAATATAGAATTATAGAATTATAGAAAGTAAAAAACTCACAATTTTAGTCATTGTATCAATGTCTTTTTGGACCATCCAAATGTGTTATATATTGAAAAAAAATTACAATAATAATACATACTGACAGATTTAAATATGTAGGAAATGCTGCTATCTGTCAGTTTATGATAAAATTAAATAGTTGACATCATAAACTGGCAGATGGAAGCACTTTCATCATTAAATGTGTTTTACATCTCAACTGTCCGTGTTGGAGCAACCATTGGTATATATACTCCACAATCAAAAGTATTTGTGTCAGTGGATATACGCTAAAAAGCAAATATAGTGTTTAAAATGGCGTCAAGAGGCTGTAAAATGTCTGCAGATTCCTTTTGTTACATTTAAAGTGAGTTCATGGTGTCAAGGCAAAAAAGACATATAACACTATTTTTGCGGCAAGTTTATCTTGCATATTTTGGTGTAAAACTAGGAGATCAAGAAAAAACTTGGGCACCCCACTATGTTTGCTATAAATATGTTGAAGGACTGAGATAGTGGTCGAATGGTGAATAACATGCTTTTATATTTGGCGTTCCAATGGTCTAGCGAGAGCATCAAAATCATAGTGATTATTGTTACTTTTGTTCAAACCAGTGTTCACAGTTTTAATGCAAAGAATAAAAAAAACATCGTCTATCCAAATCTGCTATTGGCTTTACATCCTGTCCCTCATGATCAAGACATAACAGTGCCTATGCAACCATAACATTTACCTGAAGTTGATAATTCAGAAATTGAATCAAGTTAAGAAAACAAAGATAACAAAGAGGAGTACAAACTTGGCAATTCTGCTCCACAACCATTTACACAAACTGAACTGAATGTAATAATTTGCAACTTACAACTGACTAAAGAGGCTTCAGAATTGCTTGGTTCACAGCTTAAAGATAGGTATTTTCTCACAACTGGCGCTTCATTTTTTCTGGTTCAGGTATAGAGAAAAAAATTTTCATTCCATATTTTTTGGAAAAAGGAGTTTTAGTATTCTGCAATGATGTGTTTGGACTGTTTAAGACATTCAACATTCCATTTGAAAGCACTGATTGGAGACTATTTATTTATTTGTTGAAATGAAGCCTTAAAGTTGTCCTGCTTCACAACGGAAATAGGTATGCATCAATACCCATAGGGCATTATGTGCACTTAAAAGAATGATACAATATTTTGAAATTAGTTCTCCAGAAAATTAAGTACAAAGATCATAAGTGAATAAAGTATGGTGTTCTCAAAGTAATATCAATGATCATTGGACAGCAAGGTGTGTACACAAAGGTTACTCATTTTTTATGTGAGTGGGATAGCAGAGACAGAGAAAATCATTAAAACAGAAAGATTGGCCAAAGCAAGCTTCACTGGAACCTGGAGTAAAAAATGTGCTTCAAAAACTTTTATCAAGTCAACAAAAGTTCTCCTTCCACCTCTGCTTATTAAATTGGGCTTGATGAAGCAATTTGTGAAAGCCTTACCAAAAGATGGTGTTGAATATTTGGGCTGTAGATGGATGACTGGTCCTTCTTTGTCCGTGGGGCAGAGTTTTGGGCATATGTTGTATGAGGACAACATATAGGATGGTGATTTAGAATTTAATTTAAAGCTTATTGTTGGCACTTCAATAGTATACTTTGTCATTTCACTTGAACAATGGCACGCCGCCCTGATCTTACTGATCCCAAGTGAAAATTGACTAATATAAAAAATGAACGTACTAAACAAAAAAGTTTATAAATTAAATTATAAACAAATCCAGTAGTGAAAGGAT